>JADDOH010019199.1:0-32010 GCA_016648135.1 Agrypnia vestita
TGCGCGGCTTCGCACGCGTAGATTTTTAGTAACTTTTAATCATATTTGAAGACCCCATGACAAGAAGTTGTTAAATAACATTTTTGTCAAAAATGAGTTAATAAGCCCTCTAAACTAAATAATGTACGTTCTTTCCATTGGAAATAAGTTTATAACTTAAAAATAATTAGAACATGTTTAAATCATAGGGATGAACATGTTAACTGCACTTTTTCATAAAAATCAAATCAGTTACTAATGGGAAGAACATGTTATCTTCAATAATGACATGTTCATGCCATCATTCTGAAATTAACACGCCTTTTAATTTGATTGGAATGTTTATGTTTAATATAAATTTTACTCTGGCAGTACTGTCATATATTTGTTTTTATTTAAAGACTATTATAATATGTATTTAAATATTATTTTTCAATAGTTTTAAATGGTACATACCATGTTTCGTTTTATTAATTGACATCCCAAGAATTTTGTAATTTTGGATAATGGATGGTAAAAATGGATAGCATTTAAAGGGTTGTTTGATGTTCGTATTTTACCAATTTTAAAAAGGTGTTATTCTATTATAAATGAGTTCCAGAGGCAAAAAAATGGTTGTTAACTACACTTTTTTAGGGAAAATTAGTATATTTTTATTTTTTTGCGCATAAACTCGTTATTTTAGTTTGTAAATACTTTTTTGGTATTTTAGTGACATAAATCAATAAAAATTAATCTTGAATTAGCAAAAAAACATATTTTCAAAGGCGAAATGCAAATGTCTAATTATTTCAAAATGACTTGAATGTTAATTAACAACTTCTTGCCATGGAGTCTTCATTTTATCAATTTGTGTATTAACCTTAAGATAAATGTAGATGTTTATGTCGTCGCGGACTTTCTTATGAGAAGTTATAGAACTTTTTGAGTTCTATAAATTTTCTATAGAAAGTACTAGGTGTGCCCGCGCGACTTCGTACGCGTAGTTTTTAGTACACTGTTTGGATCGTCATAGAACTTTCGTGAACCTTCTAGAACATTCTCCTTCCAGAACTTTCAAGAAATTTGTCGAATGTACAGGAACCTTCTAGACATACCGACACATTCCTCCACTCAGTTTAGAACCTTTTAGAACTTTCGGGAATTTTCTAGAACCTTCTCCTTCCAGAACTTTCTAGAGAAGGTTTTTCCGGAACCTTCTAGACTCACCGACACAGTCGGCGCGCCTATTTTGAAACAATCTGAAGCATTTGCGGCCTTCCCATAACAAAACAATGTGCTAGAAAGCACATTTTCGTCACCCACTCCCACCCCCACCAAACTCGCATATTTTCGATGTGACACCAAGGGCTATCCACCACCATAACCACGGGTGGGTGGTTGTGGCTGGTTGTGGAGAAAACTTGGCGGATAGGGAAACACGGGTTTCTTTATATATATATATATTGATTTAAAAAACGTATCGCTCGACCATTTTTTCGTCGACTTAATTGTAAAATATGTCACCACGAAAAGCCCTTTTATTTTAACGGGATAATATATAGCCTATGTCCACCCTGAAAGGTCATTCTGAATATTGGTAAAAGAATTTTTGAAATCGGATCAGTGTTTTCGGATGTTACCTCCTACATCCAAACTTACAAACTTTACCTTTTTATATATATTAGTAAGTATAGACATACATAAAAGAGATGTAAATTAAGTATATTTTAATGAAAACAAGTATTTTTACTCCCTTTCTTTTAACTCGTGGCGTCTGATTGCTTGCTCGTCTGACGAAAAAAATTTTGTATCGATTTTTAACCCTTTTCACGTGATCCAATCGAGCTGAAACTTTGCAAGCAGACTCGTGGCGCCAATCAAAAAGATCTATCAAATTTTCGTTAAAAAAATTTAATAATCATAGTGTAATTTTGTATTTTTCAAATTTTTAATGGTTTTTTCATACAACTCAGTAAGTTATATGAAAATACCAAAAATGAGAAAGGGAGTACGTATAGAAAAACTTTATTTTAATGGGTTAGTTTTTTATGATTTTAAGACGTAGTTCTATTTTATTCAAAACAAATTACATGACGCAATTAGAACGATATATATGTTTGTAGGATACTTATATAAAGGAGATTTACTATTTCCATGCAAAAAAATATTCTGTGTTTATTTCTTCGTGAATTTTTTCGATAGATAGATTCGTTGTTTGTTTTAGACATAAATGATTATTTAGTAAATATTAAATACAGAATATAATACATACCAATCTAAGAAAAGAGATTATTATTTGGAATTCGACCAACGTGGACCAAAAACCTTTTTAGGTAGATTTCGATGGACGTACATACACTCTAGCGAAAAGTATCGTTGCAATTTTTGGAAAATTTCCAAGGTCATGTGAAATTGGTTTCTGCTTACAGGATTATCAAAAAAGGCACACATCAGATTTTACTTGCATAATACATTTTAATATAAAGATTTTAAAGATAAAAAAAATAGATTAGGAATGTAAAAAAGTGCCTTGTACTGTGTATTGGTATAATATATAATACATTCCTGCATACTACTAATGCGTGTGCAAATGACCGCATCGCTTTACTTTTTCATATTTCTATAGGTCTTATAATATCTTGTCGAAGGTTTAAGGTAGTCATAACATTATTCACGGGGTAGTGTTAAACAAAGCAACGATGGTGAAACACATTATACTTAATCGCATTCAAGAGACGCCAATTAGAAAATAACCGAAGGTGTTGAAACAACCCCTCACCGTTGTTAAATAATGTCGTTAAATCACAGACCATTCCCAATTAATTTTAATTTACGGTCACTTGGATGGATGGATAGTTGACTCATGGTCAATTGACGGTAATCGGTGATCGTACCATTCAGTAAAATGCCAATGTAAATCACCCTTCATACTGCATTAAAATCTTTTGTTGATCTAATGTTTTTCTTTTTAAGGCATTTCACCCCTATGAATTTGCAATTTCCAAACATATTGTTTTTACTTTATCATTTTACATTTATCTTATACATACTTTTATTTACCTTGTCATTTTATATTATAAAAATGTATTTTATGTAACATAAAATTACTTACTCTAAACGGTTTTGTAACCGTTGAAATATATAAATAATTCATTATTAAAATTCATTATATATTATCGGCCGTATTCTGAACTAAGCAATATTGCTATTTTTGTGTCTTGGCAATTAAATATAACGCCTATGCCGCCAATTTTGATGTTTTGAGTTTGACAGGGTTGAAATTAATGAATTCAATCAATCAAAAAGCTCTAAAACTTAAACAAACGTCAAATTATTCAGAATTATGAATGAACCTTTATAATTTAATGAATTCATTAATTTAGAATCTGTTAAACTTAAAACGTCAAAATTGGCGGCATTACAATGTTATACAATAACTTTTAAGATACAGAAACTTCTAGCAATATTTCTAAGTTTAGAATACGGCCATATATATGTGTCGTTGACAATTCTGAAGTTGGTGGACTCTATAAATGTTGTACTTATTATGGTTGATTTGACATCGATTCCAAGTTAGCATTATTACCATGGAAGTACGCATATTAGTCATGGAAGTACGCATATTTCCTGGTTTGTGTCTTCTGGGATATTATGCCATGTTTTTACGACCTTTCCGGCCGACGTTTCTGATCCCGTTGCAGGGTCCATCATCAGGGGTCAACACATAATGGACCCTGCAACGGGATCCGAAACATCGGCCAGAAAGGTTGTAAAAATACGGTATAATACCCCAGAAGACACAAACCAAAAGATTCTGAGTGGCCGTGAAAACCTATGAACATTCTTTACGCATATTCTATTAAAGAAAATATAATTACTTGATTAATGAACTTAAAATCACACTGTTCCCTCTTGGAATAGCCAGAGGACGGGTTAGGAGGAAGAAAGAACGTCTTACTCATTTGTCCCTACATCCTCGTTCACTTTCCTGGCCAATAGGCATGATGACAGATTTTGAAATAACTTTCTATATTGTAGGTACACGTCTACTATTACCGAAAATAACATTATTTCAGTAATAAACTAAGTTTTTACGCAAATAATTGCATTTTCATTTACATATTTTTAATTTCGCGCGAAAACGCCCGCAGCTGTCATTTCGTCTACGTGACGTTAAGCCTCAGTAAACATTGCATTGTGTCTATGGCAACGGTTCAAAGACACGGGGATGGGTACTGAGGCGTGACGTCATTTGCTCCGACCGGTGTTTCAGTTAAAATGGCGGATGGCACAATTTTATTCTTTTATTTTATTGAAAATCTTATTAATCTCAGTGTGTATATTGAAACTGGATGATTTTTTAGAATCCTTTCAAAATATTTTCTTCTCTAAAATCACTTATTCCTTTAATTCTTTAATACTGTCATCCGTCCTATTGACAAAGCTTCTGACAGGGCTACTTGAGAGTGAAAGGTCTTTCGCAAAAATCTTCCGTTCACTCTTTACTCACACGTTCCACATTCCATCTCTTCATTATTTTATCGACGGTGCTACAAACAGACTTACATTTGCTCCTAATTAGGATATTATAACTAATTAGATGATGTAATTATAATATCGTGTTGAGTGTGTTATGTAATTTTGGCGTACCACGTCTACCTACATATGTATGTAAAATGGTTCGTCTCGGTTGTGGGTAGGTACTTAAATTATGTGTACCGGACACACATACTGTGCCGGTCAATCATTGAATATATTTCATGATTGACTCTCTCGTTTTATTCAATTTATTAAAAAAAATACTACAATATTTTATAATTTATTTCATATTAATGGCATTTCAGCCTTTGTGTATAATTACCAAGATACATACCTAAACATCACGATTTCGTGCAATATTTTAGATAAGATTCTACATGTAACATCATATTTGACTTGAAATGTAACGCGTGCGTTAAATAAACTCAACGTTAAAAAAATTGTGTCAGTCCCGGATACTTAACCAGGGCCGATCATAGAAATTGCGGGATTAAGGCATCTGATACACATGCTTCTTTAGTGGCACGTGAGCATGCGCAGTATCGACTTTGACAGTGGCATGCTTATTAGTGGCATGTGTGTACGCACATTGCTAGAAATGAGCATGCCACCTAGTGGCATGCTCAAAAATCAACCGCCAGTTGATTTATAAGCATGCCACTGTCATTCACCATAGAGAAGGGGTATCTTTGGAGCATGTGTGAACAGACTTGCTTATTTATGAGCATGCTTATGTCATTCGCGGGCTTCGCGGCTAGTATTATCAATGCGATCTTCTCAGTCGGGCGACAAATGAAACAAATATGGCGCGTTGGGGAGATGATAAAACATTACTTTTCGTGACTTATTATAGGAATTACGAATGTCTGTGGAATACTCGGTCACCGTTGTGTAAAAATAATATAGTGAGAAATAATGTTTACGAAACTTTATTAATAGGCAAACTAAAATCAAAAATGTGCGGATGGAAACTGGGGAACTTTTTTGATTTATTGGTTCACTTGAATTTTCTATTTCAGTTTGCAAAGTTTCCATTTTGAACAAGAGCGTCTCTATTCTATGACAAGAGCATGCCACTAATAAGCATGTGTGTTTGATTGTTAGCTTTGGGCATGCTTATTTATGAGCATGCCACTAATAAGCATGCCAGTAATGAGCAAGTGTGTACAGTTGTTAGGGCATGCTTATTAGTGGCATGCTCATTAGCATGCCAGTAAAGAAGCATGTGTATCTGTACCTTACGAGATAGTTAATACACATTGGACGCTCGGCGTTGCGTTGTGCACGCGTTGATAGCGTACACGCGCCGCGCTCAGCACGGCGTTCGGAGAGCGTTAGTAGGGTGTGCATTTCTAGCTAGCTCAGTTCGAAA
Organism: Agrypnia vestita; assembly: GCA_016648135.1. Lineage (NCBI taxonomy): Eukaryota > Metazoa > Arthropoda > Insecta > Trichoptera > Phryganeidae > Agrypnia > Agrypnia vestita. The sequence goes on from JADDOH010019199.1 coordinate 5,873, forward strand.
ATGGACGTCGAAGTGAATACTTGATCTACTCTACTCGAAAGCGCGCGAAATACAAAGTTAAATTAGGTTAGGTTGTCATGAATGTAGATTATACTTTAAAAATATACAAAAATAATTACTTCTCGGGTATATTACAAATGACACAACATTTAGCATTGTATTTCTTTGTAAATCATTTTTTTCTACATTTAAATTTGGTTTGTTTAATACTACACCTATCTACGATAGTTCTGTCACTTTCGAAACTCGAGTAGTAAAACATATAATATTTAATTAATCTCAAGTAGAGAAGAGATAGCTATATCTTTATAATTATAGTTATAGTTAATGGGTTAATACTATATCTACTGATTAAAGAAACTCATGAAAGTGAAATTTATACAAGAGGGTGGTTGCTCGTGGCAAAAACACAAGACGTGCTAAAAGTTTTGATTGTTCCAAGAGTAAAAATTAGTACGGAATAAGAACACTTGAATATTTGGTGCTCATGCTATTGAACGAACTGCAAAGCAAAGCGCCTTTCCAACATGCCTGTCGACTCCAAAATTGGTGGTGGAATTCAGAAGGTGGTCGATGTCAAACGACAAGGCCTATCTATGAACAAATGTATGAATTGAAATGTATCATGTGAAATTGATGTGATGTTCAAAAATGAAAAGTGATAATAATGTAATAATATTAATTGTGAAAATGTAAATGTAAAATGTAATAATATTGTAATAACGTGGCATGACCAAATTAACCAGATACTGGAAGATGGTCCTGTTAGAAGCCTGAACAACCGTCGAGCTTGCATGCGAAGATGTATGAATGTAGACGAAGCGAAAGTTGTATGTCGGGACAGAAGAGTATGGCGCTCTATCCTCTCTGCCTACCCCCACGAGGAAACGGCGTGATGGTAAGTTAGTTAGTTAGTTAGTTAATTGTTAAAATGAATCCTGCAGACAAAGTCTCTCTAAGACGTTTGGTGGAGCTAGCGTTGTTCAAAAAAAATATATGGAAAATAAATTGATTAAAAAATAAAAAAAAACAATCAATTTTAATGATCCAATGTTTCTCCTATATTTATCTGGGGCCTCACTAAGCGCGGGGCTAGGTGCGGCTGCACCCTCGCACCTACCTCAGCCTGCAAGTGTTATCTGTCCGTGTCATCGCGGACGCTGCGCGGACATCTGTCTCGAGAGAGCGGACCGCAGCGACTCGCGGGCCCATTAGTTATTTCAACACGGCGCATTGTGTTCTATTTTAATTGAGCGGACGTCAGACCTCCGATCCACTCCATCCCACAGCCTCACCTGATCGAGAGCCGCCTGACCCCCGACATATGCAGCAGCGGCAGCAATGGTAATGTATTTTGACAGCCGCTGATATCTATATTTCACATCGAAGGTTACAGACATCACGAGCGTGTTCCAGCACGGAGAACAATAAAGTTATCTCAATAATATGCAATATGAGCACTTCCCAATCTGTTATAATAATGATCCTTGACCCTCCGCATAAAATGAATTACTAAGTACCGACAGATTTATCATATGTAAAAATCACTACCCAGTGTAAATTATTTAATGATCTGGTTTTAAAAATTTACCTGAATCTAGTCAGTCCGTCGACACTTTAAGTCTACCGTGATATTTCGAACATTAAGTATAGGTATCTTCATATCAGCTTGCAATTGAGTTAGTGTGGGTACAGTGCGTAATACGCGCATTGTCTCGTTGTGTAAAGTTTACGGATAAGAGAGGGGCGAATCCGTAATCTTAACACAACGAAACAATGCGCGTATTACGCACTATACCCACACTAACTCAATTGCAAGCTTATATGAAAATACCTATACTAATCATAGTAAAAATAAATAGATTTTAAGCTATATGAATGGTGACTGTTTATGTGACATGCGTAGAATATTATTATTATTATTTATTTCCTTTAATATTACACACAGTACCAACGGCATGCAGACAATATTTTGAAATAAATTTTATTTAAATGGAATTTCTTGCACTGTTGCCATCATCACTGTATTTATTATAGCTCTATAATAGATTGGCCAAATCACTATCTCAGATTTTCAGCCATGATATTCTTCTTCTTCCAGGGCCCTGACTTTCTTTCCCCGCAGTATCAGATGCAAGATACATACATTTCATATAAGGAATAAGTTCGGTATACAAACGTATCACAAATTTGATGAAAGAAAAAAAATTTCAGGTGTAATAAAGGGTCCTGATTACATAAATGAAGTCAAATTTTTCCGTAAGCTTCACGCCATAGATGCACATATAATAAAATAAGAAACCATAGAAAATGAATGTTTAATGTTTGAATAATTATTCACCATAGATTATAAAAAATATATATACAAAACATAGACAATGGATTCTTTTTAAAAATGCATTATTATATTAATCATTTATTAATAAAAACAAAGTATCCAGTTGGGGAAAAGGCCAATTTTGTGTTAAAAACGGAAATAAGTCTGGATGACGTATCCGGTGGGAAAAGGCCAATTTTGTGTTAAAAACGGAAATAAGTCAGGATGACGTATCCGGTGGGAAAAGGCCAATTTTGTGTTAAAAACGGAAATAAGTCTGGATGACGTATCCGGTGGGAAAAGGCCAATTTTGTGTTAAAAACGGAAATAAGTCTGGATGATGTATCCGGTGGGAAAAGGCCAATTTTTTGTTAAAAACATAGATAAGTCTGGATGACGTATCCGGTGGGAAAAGGCCAATTTTGTGTTAAAAACGGAAATAAGTCTGGATGATGTATCCGGTGGGAAAAGGCTGGATGATGTATCAATTTTTTGTTAAAAACGAAGATAAGTCTGGATGACGTATCCGGTGGGAAAAGGCCAATTTTGTGTTAAAAACGGAAATAAGTCTGGATGACGTATCCGGTGGGAAAAGGCCAATTTTGTGTTAAAAACGGAAATAAGTCTGGATGATGTATCCGGTAGGAAAAGGCCAATTTTGTGTTAAAAACGGAAATAAGTCTGGATGATGTATCCGGTGGGAAAAGGCCAATTTTTTGTTAAAAACGAAGATAAGTCTGGATGACGTATCCGGTGGGAAAAGGCCAATTTTGTGTTAAAAACGGAAATAAGTCTGGATGACGTATCCGGTGGGAAAAGGCCAATTTTGTGTTAAAAACGGAAATAAGTCTGGATGATGTATCCGGTGGGAAAAGGCCAATTTTTTGTTAAAAACGAAGATAAGTCTGGATGACGTATCCGGTGGGAAAAGGCCAATTTTGTGTTAAAAACGGAAATAAGTCTGGATGATGTATCCGGTGGGAAAAGGCCAATTTTTTGTTAAAAACATAGATAAGTCTGGATGACGTATCTGGTGGGAAAAGGCCAATTTTGTGTTAAAAACGGAAATAAGTCTGGATGATGTATCCGGTAGGAAAAGGCCAATTTTTTGTTAAAAACGAAGATAAGTCTGGATGACGTATCCGGTGGGAAAAGACCAATCTTGTGTTAAAAACCGAGATAAGCTCTTGGGAACAATAATCTCCAAATTCAAATTCACAATGATTTTTTCTTAGCTAATGCGGGGCATTCGTTATATTGCATGACAAGCCGCCGCGCCGCGCTGGCTATCGCAGGATCGTGTAGTTGACATGTTTGATAATGAATGGGCCCACTTATGATAAACGTGATCCGATGTCCTTGAAAAAAACAGCAAAAACATATATTTTATATGGGCATCTATGGCGTGAAGTATCAAAAATGTATCATTTTTAAACTTAAAATAACTGCTTTTAAACCAGCTAACGAAAAAATTTGACTTCATTTATGTAATCAGGATCATTTATTACACCAGGAGATATTTTTCTTTCATCAAATTTGTGATGCGTTTGTATTCTGAACTATAGCCATTTACAGTAAATTTTAAAAAACTTTAATAAAGAAATACCTATAGAAAAGTTTTAATAGATAAAATTAAATAATATCTATCTGTATTGAAACTCTTTGTGGTCAGAAAATCTTCTAGAAATCAACACTTAGCAGAAAATAATTAGAACTCGGGAACTGGGTGGTCTATGGGATCGTAATTTAGTTTCAAATTAAAAATCACATTGTTTTTATCAATATTATAGAAAACAGCACAATAGATACAAGACGCTTTCAGAAAACAAATGAACTCCTTTATTTCTCTTTTACAAATATCAACACAAGCTTTTTCTTGATATAAAATGTTCCATTTTTCAAATTTCAATCAATTTAAAAATAATAAAGACTCCGCAGTTTAAAAAATTGAACATTTTAATGTGCTGATTTTCCTCATTTTATAACATTATCTTATATCTATAGATAAGGTAAGGGTGGGTAAGGCATCATTTTCAGCTGCTGGGCATGTTTATAAATATGATTTTGGCTGTAACACTACCTAATAATTATTAACGAGTTTTCAAGTAAATATATAGAATGTAGGTACATTCATTTTACATACTTCCAAATAAGAAATATCTTGAATTGTGGGTTGGTATTTTTTCTATTTTTGAATTTTCACAATCGATTTGTACCCGACTTTTTTTCTTCCTAATATGCCTCAAAAATGACAAAAGATTATCCATGCACATAAATTAAACTATTTTAAAAGAAAATATCGGATCTGATTGATTAACTAACATTATATATATAATGAGAATTTTTCCGAATCTGTGTAAAAGTCCCTCTCTATAATTTTTATCGAGAGCTACGAAGTAAAACGAAACGAAATAATTATTAAAACCAAATTTATTAATCAATTAGGTAGATTTGGATAGATAGGACATCCGGAAGGAGATAGGAGATCGAGGTTCGAGTCCCGGTAGCAGCCAAATATTTTTTCGTTGATTTGATTTTTCTGTATGTCTTTCTAATTGATTAATAAATTTGGTTTTATAATTCACAGAGCTTTGTTCTGAAATTGCAACTTCACAATTAGAATGTGTTATTTAATATAATACGAAATAGTTATGTTCAGAGCCAACAAAAATTTAAAGAAACATTTTAAATTCCTGGAAAGCATCACAGTATTTTTAAATAAATGAGTAATTACAAATTGGTTACATAATTCTTCATAACAAAGAACTTAACATGTAATCTTATTAATTTAGTACGTAATTTAATTATTTTTAATACATTACTACAATTTAGATACATACTAAAATGATTACATTTGTCAGGAAATAAAATTTTGAGGCAATATATATCGTAATTGTACTCTTAGGATGCGGTATCATTTACTCTAAGAATAATAATTTTACAACCATTGGAAACTTGTCGTAAAACATACCTGATAACCTAGAAAAATGAAAAAATAAATTCCACATTCATATATTCGATATTAATTAAAGGCGTATGTATGACGATATTACAAAAGTATGCGTGGTATTTACAAGAATGATTGTTTATTGACTGTAGGTATATTAATTATTTGCACCGAACACTGAATATGCAATTAATGACTTCGTGCGAGAGAACTGTTTTTTAGAAAATTGAATACTTATATGTAAGTACCCATTGATAGGTACTTCGCTTATCGCACCCATACTAGACACAAAAAGAATGTAATAGGTACCTACCTGTATAATAAAAGATAAGATTCAATACTGATGCTTTGTTCTTTGATTTCCCTTTATTTTTAGAAAAACCCAGACCGCATCCTGTTGCGAATCGATTGTTTAATTTTTTAAAGAAAAAAACCGCTTTCAAACAATCCCAGCGTTAAAAAATCAAATAATAGACAGAAGCTCGGATTATCTTCCTGAAGAATTAATGAATAACCCTGTGTCATCGTGACGAACTTATCCAACCGTGATTATAAACTTATGTAAGCAGGATGAGTTTGATCGGCTTAATTCGTATTTCCTGCGTGGAAAGAATATGGTTGGAGGATGTAGATTTCCTACCAACTCGTAAAATGCGTTTATTTAAATAATGTATGGTAGGCATACATTTTGTTCTGTATCAAATCGTGAACACAAAAGGATGAACGAATTCGTTATTTTTAAACGCTTCACGGTGTTTGGCTGTGAATTGCCTTCAATCGATTTGTTGATACATGAAATAAGTAACGTAATATGCAAATATAATTGGATCAGATTCAGCAATAAGCAAGATGTTCCCATATTGGCAATCAAGGCTGTTCAACCTGGCACGCACTTTTTGTTTCATCATTTCGATACCGGTTCTTTAGGATTATTATTTTACAAAACTTTTTGTATTTAAACAAAATTAATTATTTTATTCATAATTATAGTCAAATCGGACATACTTTACGGCGACTCAATTCCTTTTTATGTTGTGCTTTTTCTCAATTGTTTATTAATATCGTATTGCGACAATGTTAGTTGACACTATGTTGTTTAAGTTGGTGGGTGCAATTAACATTATCGGTATAAAAATATATATTTTTATTAATCAGGTTGACTAAATAGTATTATATTAATGCTTGATTGATTATGTTCATTATTTTCAATTAAATATTCATTATATTCAAGTACCTACTTACACATCAGGAAAAATAATTCTCTCACTTTAAAATACTAATGTAATTCAAAATATTTCGACTTTCATTGATTTTTTTGCAGCTTTTTGTACACGAACTTACGCATTCCTTCGACACACTTTGTGCGGTACTTCGTGCAAGTAGCTATTATATACGTTTATACATAAATTATTTATATTCATTATTTAAAATAAATAGTGCAGTCCTTTATATTTCGAGCTGTTTGCAATATTACCTTTCTGTATCGAGACTTAATAAATAATAATATAATAAATAAATCTAATCTCTGTTTTACTGCTTCTGTCCATCTCTTACATAATAATGTATTTTTAGCGTTTTCCTACAATAATGTAGGAAAACGCTAAAAATACATTATTCAATACAACTTGACTAACTTTTGTAATGTTTCCTGGATTCAGTTATTATTCACACTACACTTATTATTATCAGATTATACAATCTCAATAAAAAAGGGAAATAGATGGTAAAATAAACTAAATTTCTGAATGGAAGAGCAACGTTAAAATTACATCATAACTGTTAAAAATATAATAACTTTCTTAAACACCAATGCACGTACATATTGAATACATACATCATACATATCATATAATTTCCTTACATCCGTCTGTCCGTCCAAGTCACATAGCATACGGGTCGCATGGCAACATAAAACAAACAATATATGGTATTGACGTGTGCAGTGCAGTTATGACGTTAAATGAACCTGACTATTTTGTTTAATTTATTATTTAAAATAAATAAAGAATACAAAAATATGACTTGATGTCTTAATTGATATTATTTTATTGATATATTACTCATGAGGAAAGAGTGGTATTAAACGAGCTCAGGGGTATACTGTCAAGTTCCACATTCTTTCAGACCTCGATTCAAGGGTAATTGAAAGTTCAAAGGTTCACCTCGTTAAGTCGACTATTAACCATGATGATGCTAAAAACTTTTATAGATTCGTGATCTCGCAATATGATTACTGTGATAAACCGAAAGACGTGCTTGGACTAGCGGTAACTCGGCGCGGCATTTACACAGCTTCTTAGTTATACATATCAACATTATAAAATTGATTCATATTCTTTGTATGCCATTGTTAATATTTTTCTAAAGTATCGAATCATGCCAAAGGCAGGGAAAATACGTTGGATTAATTACAGCCTTCTTATAACGAGCAAGACATCTTGTCTTGTTCTGCATGAACCAAATATCGACGTCAGACTCTCGACCATCTATCCGAGGCGAGTCCTGGTGAATAAATGTTTTAACAAGAAGAGCGAGATCTTTATGATTCGTCACGACAAAGAATGGAGAGGAAAAGGAATATCTCTACCTGCTGAACTGACTAAGTGGAAAAAAAACAACAGGCTTTTCTTTATTGATAGCCTTTAGATCTAAGGGATGCAATGAAAATTAGAAGAACATAGTCATAGCCGGTGGTAGTTTTTTAAGAATTCTAATATTTGGAGTCTTGAAGGCAATATGCGTATTCTTTGGTGAATTTTACACACCAACAAAGCAAAAAAAAAAATTTTGCTACAATAAAATATAAAATTTACGCAATTTAGGCGTCCCAAATAATGTTATATTTGTAAGCCTAGAGATTGTGCAATCCTTTTTTAAATTTCTTAAATAAACATTTAAGGCGAATATAAAGTTACACGATATTTTACAGTTTATTCATTTTCTGGGTAAATGAATTATTTCGGATAGAATTATGCAAAAGAATCGCAAACTACTATGAAATAATGTACCTACTATTTAATATAATATGATTTTTTACATTTATTTATATTATGTATAGCTATAACTTTCACGATTTGTGTGTGAATGTCATTTGTCTCAATACTTAAATTAGAATATGACCGAACCAGCGAAGATACGGCGATATAGAAAAATGAAACTTATTTTTGGTCAGCAAACATTCTGAACTGCAATAATAGAACAGAAAGTAGGTACCTGTCAATAAAATCATTTTTGTATGAAGAATTAATATGCTCAGCCCCGTATACTATTAAATAAAGAGGAATATTTTAATTAAATAGTCATTACATTTAATGAATGGTCAGTATATTCTGATCAATTGTCATTTGTCAAATTAATGATCAGAATATATCGACTGCCCCAACGAACGAGGCAGCAACTCAATATTTTAAGTATTTGAGTTAGTACCTTTTTTATTTTTAGGCCATGATTGCCTACCTACAGTAAAGACAGCAGTATCTCAAATGGAATATTTAACAGATAAAAATATGAATTTTACGAATGCAGTAAATCAGTAAACCATTTTTCTTCCATGTAATAATGAAATAACTTAAGTTACTGTTATAATAAAATATCTCAATTACTAGTAAGATCGTCTTATTATTACCTACACACACAAAAATAAATGTTGAGAAGATTCAAAACAGAATTAGAAATCCGGTTCGAAACTTAAAAGTGTTCCCCTGAAAAATCGATTTATTTGAGTTACTGCCTCGTTCGTTGGGGCAGTCGATATGGACCATTTATTTAATTTACTGACTTATTTATTTAATTTATATGATTTATTTAATTTACTGACTTATTTATTTAATTTATATGATTTATTTAATTTACTGACTGACTGAATATAGGTACCTACTGACCATTTAATTTAAAAATACTGACCATTTTATGAATAAAATACTGACCAATTAATAATATGCAATCTTTGAGAAAATATAAATTTCTTACTTTTTTTATTTTATTTTTTATTTTCATTTATTGGTTTTCTTACAGCCATATAATTAATCAATCTTGAAAAAAAACAATAATTGATGTACAGAGTTTTGGGCCAATTACAAGAAAACACATATATACAATCGATAAAAAAATAAGAATGTCCAATAGTGAGTTTGTGTGAGTGTGTGTATTTGTGTGTTTATTTATTTATTTATTTATTTTAAAACAATCTTAAAAATTTTCCACTGAATTTAAAAATTTACTTTAACATACATTAATAGCGAATGGAGAGGGTGGAGGGGAATGTGGGACGGGAGTAGAAGGGAAGATATAATGTACAAATTAGTTTGGGTGCGGTAGTGTAGATATTGTTTGTTTTATGTTTCTTATTATTGCGTTGAAAATGTCAATGTGGTGATAGTTTAGTTACTTCACAGTAATGAACTATGTGTTAAAGTCCTCGCATTTTCTTTGGATTAATTTGGTAATAATCAGGATTAATGCTATACAGCGGTCAACATGAGGAATATTATCAATGAATTGCTCATTCATTTAGTAGAGGTCGCACGACGGCGATAGAATGCGACGCGCGGGGCCCACACTCGATAAACTTGACCTAGGGACAGATGGCGCTTGGCGCCAGTCAAAATTCACGGCGGCCCGGACCCACTGACAAAACCATGGGATGAATTTTATCCATTCCTCAACAAGGCCAGACAGAATTTGAGGCACATACTACGCCTAATATATAATAGGTATGTATACCTACATAATACTTGTATCCAGATAGATATTTAGTAACTACATATCTATTACGAAATATGAACATTATCTTTGTCAGCCTGTTGAGAACAGATGTAGGTATAATTGAATACAATTAAATTATACTTTTAAGGGAGAAATAACATATAAGGGGTTTAAATTAGTGATGTTTTGCAAGAAGGTGGTTAATTAATTTTAAAATTTCTTTTATTGGCATTTATTAAAGATGCATCGTGTCCATTCCTATATCCGAATCGGAAAAAAGTTTTTTGTAAAATTGAGAGCAATTTGAAAAAAAAATCTCTTAATTTTTTTAAACGCTTGTCAACCAATGGCTTATCGAAATAAAAAAATCCGTATGCAACATTTTAGATATTTATTTTTTAGTACTTGACCTTCTTTTCTTTCTCGGACGAACGTGCAAAGGAGATGTTTTAGATCAGTCACGGCGGAGGAGCTCCACGGGTCATGATGCATTTCTTCCTCTCTGACCTTCCACCTTTCCAGTTACTACCAGATTCTCCAAGTTATCATTTTCTTTGTGGGTTAACCGAAAATTGGATGATGCGTCACAAGCAGATTGTGGACAGTCCATCTCCAATCCACAGTTGCGTCAAAATTAAGGCGTTCGCTGTCCAAGGGCCTTCAGCATCACATTTCAAAGGTTTCCAATTAGTTGAAAACCCGTTCGGGGCAGACACGAATGCTGTTATTTAGACCAACTCTCAAACAACAAAACCAACTCGAGTCAATAACAATAATTTACACCACTTGTTTGGGACACCATTTTATTTGATCGAGACAGTTAATTAAAGATTAAAATAATTAATACACTTTCAAATTAATATAAAAAACATATCGATTATTTTATTTGTTTTATCTACTTTTATATTAGTATTTCACCTACATGTTTCGGAAATGCCTTTCCATCGTCAGGGTGATATATGTATGTCAAAATATCAAAATGAATAATGTATTTTGTTTTTCTAAATTATTTGAAAATTTATTTAAAAAAATATTATTACTGAAGTTCTTGATTACTCGCAATTATTGGAAATTTTTTTAGAATTGGGCTCGTACTCAAATTCAATTGATTATTAATAATATTTTGTTTACTATTACATGCTTTACTAATTTGGCGATGGAAAGGTATTTCCGAAACGAAACATTTAGATGAAATACTAATATAAAAGTAGATAAAATAATCAATATTTTTTAAAATATCAATTTACAATGTTGCTCAATCAATTGAAAAAAAAACTAATTAATCAATTAAAAACTAATTTAATCAGTCCGCCCTATACCTCCGCGGGTATAGGTCGTCCTCCTGATGACGTTGAATACGACTTCAACGAAACGTCGAGAATTGTCTCGGAAAAACATTCGGTTCGTGTAAAATATCCGTAACCATTTACAGTTAAACTACTACACGTTTACATTTCTCACCAGCAAAGGCAAACACAGTATAGGGCACGAAGGCTAGAATGATTCAGAGTATCAAGAAGTCGTTGAATGAATAATTTTATATGTATACATATATACTTTTATAAAATTTCGTTGTCTTTGATTACAAGTCGCCGAGCGTCATAGTTGAACGTGCCCCAGTGCCACCATATACTGTGGAAATGAAATGGGATTAGTGACTGGGTAGGTAGATACTGAAGTAGACCACAAATAATTGTTTTATGAATATTTGTAGTCTCTTTCGTAACATAACAGCTGCTGTCGACTTTAATTCAATTTGATCAAGCTATGTACGTGCTACGTGCTACGTTATGTGTAATATATTAGAAAATGAATAAACCTATTGGCAATCATATTCAACTATCGATTCTGCAGGGCTAGAATGTGCAAATGACAGTCTAAGGTTAGATAGACAGTACCGAAAAGCTAATCAATAATTATTGTAGATTATATTGTTGTCTATCTGGCTTAAATACTGGCGATACATATCTATCAATCCCTTCCAAAATCGTGTTTCATATATACGTGTAGACTATTCTTAAAAAATCTCAAATTCAGTAGGTACATTATAAATTAGTACGTAACCCTCGATGATTGCATTAATTTTTTTGGATATTGCTGCCTTTGCTTTTTTTTATACCCCGCATATCATCCTACTTCTTCATCTTCGCCTCACTCTAAATGAGAGCAGTCGTGATCGTGGGATTGCGGTTGATTCCGTATAGCGACATAAATGATCTGCCATCTATTTCGATCCGTGGCATTTCTCGTGCATTCCGGGGGTAGGTTACGTTATACCAGTATCTATCTGTAATACAGACTTTAAGGTGTCAGGTTTATGATGCTTCTTAATATTAGGTCCTTACATATGAAATTGGCGTTTTACCGTACAGGCAAATTTGATCTCAAATATCTTCTCTTTGGTTAGGAATTCCAAATCCAAATTTATACAGCTATTTACTCATGTATTTGTGTTTTGAAAATTATAATTCATTTGTTTTTTCCTCAATTGTTTTTTTCTTTGCGTCACTCAATTTACAAAATGAAAAACTTGAAATATCGCGTTATTTACGAGTACGAGTTCCACCGTGGCACCAGTGCTGCAGAAACGGCTCGAAGGATTAATGATGTGTATGGCGACGGTGCCGCAAAAGAAAACACAGTGCGTTTCTGGTTCCAACGTTTTCGTTCTGGAAATTTCGACCTGCAGAACAAGCCCCGTGGACGGCCGGAGACCAAAGTTGATAATGAAGAATTGAAGGCTATTGTGGAAGCGGATCCATCGCAAACCACATCCGAGCTGCAGGCTGCGGTGTTAGTGATAAAACTGTTTTAATCCACTTGAGCAAATTGGTAAGGTGAAAAAGCTTGAAAGGTGGGTACCTCACGAATTGAGTGAAGCAAATCAACAAACGCGCGTTGACTGCTGCGTTGCGTTACTCAACCGGCACAATAATGAAGGGATTTTAAATCGAATCATTACCTGTGATGAAAAGTGGATCCTGTACGATAATCGGAAGCGCTCATCGCAATGGCTGAACCCTGCCGAACCAGCCAAACCATGCCCCAAGCGAAAATTGACTCCAAAAAAGTTACTTGTGAGCGTTTGGTGGACTAGTGCTGGTGTCGTTCACTACAGCTTTCTTAAATCTGGCCAAACGATTACGGCAGATGTCTATTGTCATCAACTGCAAACCATGATGGAAAAGCTAGCTGCTAAACAACCGAGGCTGGTTAATCGCTCCAGGCCACTGCTGCTTCACGATAACGCTAGACCACACACTGCACAACAGACGGCTACCAAATTAGAGGAGCTTCAATTGGAATGTCTAAGACATCCACCGTACTCTCCGGACCTTGCCCCAACAGATTACCATTTTTTTCGAAATTTGGATAACTTCTTGCAAAGGAAAAAATTCAACTCCGATGGGGCAGTCCAAACCGCCTTCAAAGATTTTATTGATTCCCGTCCGAATGGTTTTTTTAGTAAAGGGATCGATGAACTACCTATGAGATGGCAAAAGTGCATAGATAGCAATGGTACATACTTTGATTAAATAAATATATTATAATAAAAAAAAATCGGCTTTATGTTCCTCCCATACTAAACGCCAATTTCATATGTAAGGACCTAATATACTACGTTTAATCATATCTACACCTGATAAATCCACAGAATAAAATCAATTTGCTTACCACAGATTGTTGGCATTAGAATTAACGGTAGATACCTGTGCATAAATATCAATTTCAAAGATGCTTACTAAATTTGAGTAGTCAGTTCTCGACTTACGACGGGGTTCGGTTCCGCAACTTCAGCCACTAGTCGAAATGGTCGTAAGTCGAATTTCATACAAAAATACATAATATTATTACAACAGACGAATGTAGAAATCTTCTTCTTTTTTTATTACATCCTTTATCTGCACTGACAGGTCAGTCCTGGTCTTGCGACGAGGACCTCGAGTCTCCCTGGCGGTCGATCCTCTGAATCTCTGGAATCCCGCGTATCACGGCTCTGGTCTGTCTCGTCTCGTCCGTTCTCTCGACATGATTCCTCCAGAAACACCTCTGTCTGCTCCGTCGTACAATGTCTTGTATGTCGCATGCTCTGTCTCCGAGGGTCTTATGCAAACGTACATCAAAATTTATAGAACGAGCATGTTTGCAGTCGGCAGGCAGTAGAGCGGATCGAAGAACGAGAACGGAGAAGTATTGATCTGCCCTATCTAGAGAATTGTAAGTTCAAATGACCCAGTAGAAAACCCTGAACCAGAGTAAAATTAAGGGATTTTCCCAGACAAAAACTAAAGACGACGCAATCGATTGCAAAAGCATGCAATCAGTCACTAGAAGCGTTCAAGATATATAATGGTTATGACATATATTTGTCGAAAACTAAAAAAATGTTACAATTTTCTTTGAATTTTTTTTTTGTCGTATTTGCGAATAGTCCTAAGTCGAGGTGGTCGTAACTCGAGAATATACGTCAATCCTTTCATTTACATTTTATTATCTTATTTCACATTTCGGAAAATGATAATATAAAAGTATTTTTAACGACCGAAGCAGTAACTTTGTAGTTACACATTTTTAGCTTTTGATAAACTATAGATTCTAGACGGTGGATTTGAAATGGTTGCTTACAAAATGGTTTATCCATGTTGTGTCAATCAAAGTTACACAGCAATATTTATTTTACTGATGTATATTTCAATAATTATAAAAATGATAAATATTCTCGTGTTATTACTTTTTCTATTATATGAGTAATTATAGTATATATATATTATATTTGTTACCCGTCAACAATGACAGTATTTTTACATGCCGGTTCCTAAAGAAGAAGTATTCTAGCCGACACCCGTGAAATAATAATAATGGCTTTTATCAAAATATTTCAACATTTTTCTTATATTTCCCCTGCCGGCAGTTGATAAAGGTTTTTTAAATCCTGGCAATTATGCTGGGCGAACGTTAGATGGTTCGCGTCTTTGCTAAGCCCTAGTATATATTTATATCAACTTTTTGGTGGTCCACGGAGAGGCGGCGGTAGCAACATGCGTTAGGCGGCCGGTTCGGATTTGCTGGCCCGGAGTTCAAGCTCCATATTTAATTTGTTTTTTAGCCGTGAATTCGAATGAAATTACGGACGTTACACAAAGTTACGGATGGACAGACAGATAGACGGACAGACGGACAGATGACGAAATTATTATGTTTGATTTTTCTACTTTTTTAGTTTTGATTTTTTAAGCCAGATTTGAAATGTATTTTATTTTTTATTTTAACAAGCCTTATAAGTGCATAACAGTAGAATTTAAAAATTTGTAGATTTTTTTAGCCTATTCTGTCGTGTCTGCGATTTCTTTGCATCAATGATATCAGCCCTGATGATGGACTTTGCAATGGGAACTAAAACTTACACGGAATATTCTCAACGGCCGTCAAGAAAAGCTAATAACCTTTTAAATAATTTAAGCAATAATTGATTAAACTTTTTTTTACATTACCGTCAACTGGGGTGACTTTGATTTTACGGAGTGATGTTGATAATCCAACGAAAATATATTACAATAAAATTGTGTTGAAATGTATATTTTATCAAAGATCACGAGGGGTGTCATTGATAGCTGATACCCCGCGTAATGTTTTGAATTTTTCTGAAGATTAAACATAATCTACAAATGAGACAGCAATGGATTCGTACTACCAAATATTTATATAAATTGCTTTGCAAGTGTTCTCACGAGTTTGTTATGTATGAAAATGTGGATTTTAACTACTGACGAAAGACAGTGAACAGGGACCCACCACACACCCAAGGCCGTCTTATGAGCAATAGCTCCCGAATCGGCCCTACACTTTCGCCACACAATTTTTTTATGCTAAAGTGGTCATCCTCTTCGCGCCACTTAAACTCATACACCTACCTAGCGGCGCGGGGAGACATCGATACAAAATCGCTTCACAGTCATCAAAATCAAACCATACAATACAAAACACTAGAATGAATTAAGATACAATGCTATACATATATGTGAGGAAATAACGTAGAGAAGGTTAAACTAGGTACAGTCGTCACTCCCTAAGTGGAAAGAAAGATGAAAATAATGTTTCACACAACGAACGACAACAAAATTTCTTACTTTCACAATTTTTCAAATGAATACGTAGAACTTCCGTAATAGCGCGAATAGATTTGCCACAAAACGTGAAATGATCATTGATATAAAAATACTTTTCAATACAATTTTATTTTAATATTTGCCGCGGGATAATCAATGTCACCCCACAAAGTTAAAATCACCCCAATTGACGAAACATTTAAATTAAATAAAAATATCTTAAATAAAGAATATTTCACGCAGATACCGACAGCGTATTTAGCATCAAGGGAAGGAACTTATTCGAGATATGTAAATACGATGTAAGTACCTACGTATATTCATCAAATTATTAAAGCATTAAAAATATCAACTATAATTTCCCGAAGTGACTGACATTAATTTCCGTTTCTTAATACAAATACATACCTTTGCATTGGGAAACAGAACATTAAAAAATATTTCCACAAAGTCGGTTATCGAAAATATTTGTAATAATTTATTTATGCGAGTAGGTATTTCACACACTTCACAGGTATATTCCGACAGTTTGACATTTATGGTATTTTGATAGGTATAGTTGCAAGGAATGTACATACTAGTATATATCAGACTCCTTTGTGAATAGAATGTAGTCACGCGGTGCATAATTTTTGTAAAAATAAGCGTCAGTCGAGCATTCCAACAATTGCGATCACCTTATAATGTGAATTGTGCAAGTGAATTTGAAATAAGTAAATTTTATCAAATAAATTTGAGAATATTTATTTTTCTACGGTGTTTTTTTCGGTGCACTGTTAAATTTTTCTACTTAAATAGGTAGGTACTCACCTGTACAGAATTCGTATAGTAGGTCATTTTGTACCGATATGCGCAGGAACTGCCATTCTCATACTGTTCATACCAAGCAATAAATTCCTAACAAAAAATATTTTGATTTCAACGCGCGGTACTACAACAAACCCGCAAATCATTTTTATACGAGAATTTTCTCACGCTCTAACATTGACTTTTAGTGACTGACTAAGTAACTAATTCATCACATAATTTCTACTTTCATATAGAGGATATAATGCCACACTCTTATGTCCTGAAATACTACTTTTGCCTCGTCCACTTTCATACATCTTTCGATGTCCATTGTTTGTATTTTCGCCAACATTTATTTTTAAAAAAATGAAGATTTGTGCACTGAATAGGTACGTATTAGGTACCTACATCAATTTTTTCTTCTAAGCTAAATGCTTGCGTTATGAAAATATGACGAAATTTTTATACAATTTTACGTGAACTTTCATTAATCCGATTAACTCATTAGTAATAAGATTTAGGTATATTCTCTACCTATTTGTTAATTCATCACTCCATTATGACGACAGCATTTCAACTATATTAAGTCTACTTTCATTCATATTTAGGACTCAATTCTAAAATTATTGAAAACTGAGTTACGTCATATTATTTTCACAAATGAAAATAAATCTATCAAAAAATAAAACCCTAAAACGTTTCATTTCTGCTAGACATAAAAAGAATTATTTTTCAGCTACACCAAATATCTACTTACTTATAATTGTTGTTAATTTAAATTTAAAGAATTCTGGAATTGTCAAAAAAAGGATGAAAGTAGACTGAATGCGATGGAACTGCGTTCACTTAGGTGCATGTGTAGAAAATCTATGTTCCATAGAATAAGGAATAAACAAATTAGTGCAATTCTGACTGTAGCCTAGTAGATAGAATAAAGAAAAGATCGTTGAGATGGTTTGGTATGAGTGAGGAGAGGATGATACAGAAAATATATGAGGCGAGTGTTGAAGGCAACCGAAATAAAGGGTGACCACGAAAGAACGCGTACTATCAGATAAATCAAATATTGGATTACGACTGTTAAAACTTCAATAGTCGAATAATGCGCCTGAGAAAATATGTATGTAAGAATGTGGTCCAAGCAAAAGTGGTATGCCAGGATAAAAAAGTTTGGCATTCTATCATCATCTGCAGGCGGAGAAATGGCGTTTGTTAGTTAATTAGTAATTAATACATTAAGAAGGGTGCGTGCCTATACATTAGGGTACTTCAAAAAATGTATGAAATACTTAATTAAATTTTTTTTATGAGGCACCCTTTCGTATGTTTTCATTTGTCTAAAAACTTGCAGAGTATTTTTTTGAGATTTTTTAAAAGGGTTTTAGCGGTCGGTACTAGCTATAAAAATGTAGGGTTTAATTTTTCACTGGTATTGGTCATCATCAACATGAGCGTAGCTCTTCTCCCTGCTTTGTCACTAACAACTTTTATAGAATGTACAAAAATCTTACCTTCATTGTAGTAATCATCATCCTTCCAGGTCCTACCTAGTACCTTTCGTCAAAAAATCATACGAAACGGCAATTGTCTTGAAAAATTTCATCGTATAATTTGTGACACAATCTTCTATGTTTTTAACCACAGTGAAAGTATTTTTGAGGGTTGCTCGCTCTAGAGTATCTTCCAAACCTTGATTTTCGAGGGTAGTGATCATCCTCTGTTTAATTTCCAAGGAAATTTCATCGAAGTTTGCAAAAGCAACAAGCTCTTCAGACAGATACCAAAGATGTCATTTTCCGAGTTTTTATAACTCACTTTACTGGTAGACACCATTATATGGCACGATCGTAAATTCAATCTACGAACAAAAAGTGCGTCACTACTCAAAAACTATAGTTGCGATACTAACACATTTAAAAACGCTTCCTATTAATTACAATACTATAGGATAGGGGTTGGGAAAAGGGTGTGTTCAACCTACCCGCGGCTTATTTATGCTGCATGCAGTGCTGCATATTTGGTCTAAAGCGCTGCAATCATTACTCTAAACTTTGATCACTGGTAGCGATTATAGTGCCACCACCATAACTCGGCGTGCGAGGGAGGGCGTCCCAGTCGCTTAACAGAAGTTGCCAGGATGTAAATTTATTACACAATACATAATGTACAGAACGTCCGGCGACCGGTGTCGTAGTCTTTAACAGAAATTTGGTCGGGCAGCACTAAAGAAACCAAGCAATAATGGCGGCCGTTCTATCTGTCAAACTGTCAATCGGTAATATCGGTCCATTATTTGCTTTTTCAGCTTTGCAAAACTTTAATATTTCATTGGCAATTGTTCTTGCACCATCCCGGACTGTTTAGGATGTTTCGGACATAATAATTCCGTGTATATTGATAATCAAGATGTCACAGCTCCCGAGCAAATACGAAATTGAACTGAATGACAGGGCGAGGGGTTACCGCCGGGTGCGGGCGGGGCGGGTTTTAGTTCCAAAGTCGCCACACGCCAAGTTATTATGACCACAATGCTGTGGTTGGTTAGTTGGTTATTGTGGTCATGCTCTAGTAAAATTTACTTAAATAAAAAATTTAAAAATACGTCTCTATTTCTTTTGGCTATTGATATATGACATATAAAAATATACCCCGATAAAAACAAATTTTAATTTTTGAAGCACCCTTGTATACACGGATGAAAATTTGCTCTTAAAACTCAAAAACAGTACAAGGCGTGCTAATACATTCGTTTTTTGATGTATTTTGGAAGCAGAGCAGAATGATCGATTGGTACACATTCGCGATAAGTGCATATTCACGCGAGACATTCGTAATAGAAAGGTTAATATTTTATTTATAATAATATGTTGCATGTATAATAAGTAGGTAGGTACTCTTAATTGCGCCTAATTTTCATTCACAGACCTCAGATCCTGTTCTCATTTTCTCAAGTGTCGTGGGTAAGCATTACATATTTAACTACTTCGCTGAAGGTGACATTGGAAAAGTCTAATAGATAACTGAAAATATATTATTATGACATCATTCGTGTAAGCTCACATTCCGCACCCAAGTAGGTACGTTGCATGTGCAAACTTGAGAACATTATTACTGCCTACGATGGGCTTGGCGCTCTGAAAATATCAAAGCCTGTGTTAGGTTTGTTGTGAAATACTGAACGTACACACAATCTACTGAAAATATGTTTTGAAACAAAATCATGGATTGCGAGCATAATTTGGATATTTTTGTGATGCTCTTTCGCTAAAGTAATCGGGCTTTACTGTCTGTTGCAGCTTTAAAAATTATAATTATGTAATGTATTATAATGTGAACTAAGTTATATAATTATAATATCTACAGATATTATTTTGAAAACTACTAATACCTACTCCTCACAAAGAACACTACAGAATACACAATTCCGGACAGTTGAAAATTTTAAGTATTCAATATTATTTTAAAGGAAAATATATTCGAAAAAAACACAAAAATAATTATTTGAGAAGCTTTAATAACTAATCATTAACCTATCATATTGTGATATATGGATACAATATTATTGTAACAGGAAGGTCTTATTGCACACTACACTTAGACTATGGTATTTATTTTTGGAACCTGATCAATCTTAAAACCCTGACCTTGACAGTAACGTCATTCCATCACATATGCTAAACATGCTCTCTTTCTACATCTACATCTACATCTACAAAATATATAACATGTAACATATTTCTTATTTATTCATTACGTTGATATTATTTACCCGATCAAACGATAAAGCAGAGGAATTAATTTGTAAATCGTGATGTACGCATCAATGAAGTTATGGTGAGAATTTAAATAACTATTTTGGTATTTAACAAGCGCGTAGAAGCCACGACCCACGACCTTAACACCTCCGCAGTACGTAGTACCCGATAGTTATTAGTAAAGTTACCGCAGATACCCGTCAAAGGCGACGACATAAAAATTTGATAAGTCGTATTCCCGACTCGAATCATTTAGAATCCTAATTCAGGATCCCGGATCAGTTTACAGTATTTGTGAATCTCAGGATTCTAACCTACCTACTTATAATCCTGAAATTTTCACTTTTATATTTTGGCTTAATTTCGGGATAGGTATTAAATTAGATTGGCTGGAAAACTGACATTCCATTTTTATTTATCACTTCTTCAATAAGAGCAAAATGATATTGTGGTTATATTATTAAAATGAATATACTTTGTTTTACAATTTTTTTTATGTTGCATCCTGATGAAGGGACCAGTGGCCCAGAAACATTTTGGTATTTTCAACAAATTAGTATATTCTTGTTAATTATATTTTATTTATCAGTTTGCATTAATTGCATTGCAGTTAATTAATCTATTTTCTGTATTTGCTTAATATGACTTTATATAAATTGTAATGTAATAAAAATATTCAAGACTTTACATCATTTAAAAGTGAACTAAAAAAATTATAAGAAACCCCTTGAAATTCACATGAGCTTCACTATACATTTACTTATTTTGTTTCTCAATATTCTTAACACCTTATTATTACAATTTTAATATCCATGTAATGAACTGATGTGATGACTCCTCCCATAAGCACGAGCGTCAGCTCTTTTAGGGGGAATAAAACATTTTTATTGTATGAATGTATTATTGTATTCATAAAATTATGTAGGTACTATTATATGACTATAATAACTTAATTAAAATTAAATTTAAAAAAATGTTTGCGAATTGATCCCAGAATCATCAAAATCCTTCGGGTACATCTTTCATTAATCAAACCGAAAGAAGCAAACAAGTCTATTCTCTCGGCATCATAAATACCTAGGATGTTTACCTTCGTGATAATGATATACAACATGCTCATTAATATTGGAATGTCTAATACGATACAGAATGTGCATTACAACCGATTATTTCAATTATTTCTCTAAAGGTAGCCAATTTCTAAAGGTTCTTTATCTTGAGAAGGCACCTTCACAAGTACATACTCGTATTTACATACTAGTAAAATACCGTTGATATAGCAACTGCTCTCATTACTTACCGATACTTGTCCTTCTTCAATTATTTTCCTGATTTAATTAGTGGTCTTGGAACCCAATTAATATCAATTTATCCATTTACTAGATTAAGCAGTGCCGTATTTGGATGCAGGCTATGTACGGATTCAGTGCCACTTAATGTTATCTTAAACGTAAAAACATTTCTCGAAAAAGAAGACGGAGGACAGCAATTTTTAAGTTGTCCAATAGATACTCGTACATATACATTTTGATCATTAATTACAATACAATAAGCCTGGTTTTACCCTCCAATGCAAATAAATCTGGTAGGAGCCTTGTTCCAGCCACCACAGTATAATAATTATGATAGGGTTCAATCGAATAAGAAACCTAGAAAACTTTGTATTTTTAATAAAATATTTATAATTTGTACTCTAAAATGTCACTCTAGGGACCATCTAATTTGGTCAACCTTTGACGGTCTGTCTGTTAAAAAAATTAAAATAATAATCGTTTTATTTAAAATATAGTAAAATTATAATTTTTTAAAAATTAGATAAATCACACATAAACGATTTATCTATCGAAAAAACAGTCACCAGCGAGACTCGAAACCGGATATTTCTATTGCCGGTAAGTGCTTAAAAAGTACCGTCAATTTTTATCCAGGTATATGTTTTACTATTTAGTGTCGATATTTTTTTACAACGAAAAAATTTCAACTG
The DNA here is from genome assembly GCA_016648135.1 of Agrypnia vestita. NCBI lineage: Eukaryota > Metazoa > Arthropoda > Insecta > Trichoptera > Phryganeidae > Agrypnia > Agrypnia vestita. Next base: position 28,476 of record JADDOH010019199.1, read on the forward strand.
TGTATCTTTCTGAATGTTTAATATTATTTGATTAGTCCGTTTTTACTTGCAGACAATGTTTTAATAAATTACTGTTATGTATAGATATATTATGTTTAAAGCTATTTCGAAGTAGGGTTTTGAAACAAGTCGTTCTTAATTGGTATAATGAGCAGATGATTCGCATGTTCCGTTGAAATCAACTCCTTTTTATGTTTATGTACCTATTAAACTATCAACCGATGTCCATCGTAGTCCTCCTTGAGCGCTCAGAACCCAAAAATCTTCGGCCCTGAAAGTTATCTTAAGTTATACGCAGATGTGGTTTTTAAAAGATTATCATTTAAAGTAAGACTCGTTTTCCGAATCACATAAATTAGCTTCTGGGTTCACCGAATGAAAGTTTCTTCGATTAAGTTTTGCTTTTAAAGTGAAAATGAAAACGCTGCTCCCCACGTTATAATTTAGCAATATCCACCGAGGTTTTTAATAAAATAATTGTTTGTGTTGCTACACATGCAGGATATTGCTTTCGCTGATTGCATTTCGTTCATTTTTATTCATATCGTTATGCAATGATAAAAATGAAATTAACAAATTATCCCTTTCAATTTTAAGCGCTTCAATGTCATTGTTTTCGTCTTCCTATCCCTCTAGATTGAAAATGTGAAGCAATTAAATATCAAATATGAAAGAACATAATGCATATATAAGTGTCTCGTACCTAGCAGCAAAAACATCTAGGATGTTTTCTTCATCCAATTTCGAATAGAAAATATTCTTTACACTTTAAGCGAAATGTCGCATTTTTTTCAATATTTCTGAAATGTTTTCTGTAAAACTTTTGACTATCTTTACAGTGACGTATGTAATATTGAAAATTCATTAATTTTAATACAAGTCAAATAAAATGACAAAAACCTAACAAACAAAAAATATATTTTTGAAAAAATATAAATATTTCAAATGATATTATTTGTCTTGTATCAAGGGTATGAGTTTTTATAATTTTCATAATTATCTAACTTTTTACAAAAGATAAGCCAGAAATATTGAAAAAGAGCAAATTTTGATGTCGCTTATCTCGGTAACTGTTGATATTTCACCCAAAGGGTAAAGAATATTTTCTATTCAAAATTGAATGAAGAAGACTCCCCAGAAGTTTTTGCAACAAGCCATAAGACACCCCGTATAATTTACTAAACATAATATTGAAATAAATAAAAATTCTGTTTCACGATTAGTTATGTTAAACCTAAGTAGGTAATTGAAGAATTAGTTTGATTAATATTTTAATTTTGTTGTTGTCATGTAACGTAATAGAGTTGAAAATCTTGTAATATATCACTGTTAAAAAAATAAGTGCGTAACAACGAAATTTACTAGTTTTTATTAGTTGTAATATTACGTTATATAAATATCTATGCATATGGGTAGATATAACGTATATGTATAGATATATCAGAAAATCAACATGAAATTGAAAATGTTCTACAATTTTCTAATTTTTCTGAATAAAATAAAACTACCGCTAGTGCCTCAATACTCATAAATTTAATGGAATATATCAAAAGTAAAGTAAATGCGAGCACACGGACATGTACGGTATGCTTGCTACACATGTGCACGTCCGGGTGTGCGTAATATCACCTGAAAGTATCATTGAATCAATGCCAGGTAATTAGATTAACACTTTCTTGTACTGTATACATTTGCACTGCATTGGTTATGTTAATAAATGTGTATACTTTACACGTATGTATATAAACATCAAAATCCTATATGTACACAAATAAATCAATTATATGTACCTACAATCCGAATTAGAAGGATTATAATGTGGAGTATAAAAGCAAAGTCAGCAATATCCAAAAAATTATAAAAATGTTTTGAATGCGGTCACCAAGGATTACTAATTTAAAATATACTGAATTCTAGATTTTATGTACCTGTCCCTTCTAAAATCATTTTTACTATAAATTTATAGGATGTGTTTCCCATAAAATCTCGATATCAGTACATTACAATTAGTAATCCTCGATGACAGAATTTTTTGGATATTGGTGCTTTTGCTTTTATACCCCACATATCATCTGTACGTGTTCAATGCAATCGGATACATATTAAATTAATATTTTACATAAATCGTAAATTTTACAAAATATTTTTTACTTAAATCACAGTGTTCAAAAACTTTTATTTAATAAATACAATTTCTAATATACGAATTATGAAATTATTAAAGCTGCATTTTGTCACAGAAAAGTTTCTATATTAAATTTAGGCTGTTCAATAAATATAACAATTTTTTTTAAAGTATTATAAATTATTGATAATCTTCTCATAAATAACATTTCACAGGGTTGAGTAGATATATATTCCGTACCTGCTTCGGAATTAATACATGTTCAGTGACATGATTGATACAACAACATAATTCTGTTCTTGCTTTTACAATTTTCCGTACTTTGAATTAGACAGCTGGCTGTTTCACTGTTCTTACTGATCTGGAAGCGTTAGCTTCTTACATGAATATATCTACCTCTCTAAAATATCATTTCTCTGTCGGACATTAATTACCTTCCTAAGTGCCACGCCATGTGGCGTGATTAGATAAACTTTTCCCGCTTAAATTATGATTCTCGCATGGAAATGAAAAGTTAATTTGTTGATGTTTGATTAATAAATTGTGCTTAACAACGCCAATAGATAATATTCCGAATCTTTTTTACATTTATTTATTTATTTGTTTATCGTGAACTTAAATACATACATATATGGAAATGATTCACTCATCCCACTAGGATGGGTGCCGAGATGAATAGCTTGACAACAAAAATGTCAGAATACTATATAAAATTAATTAATTTTTTAGATATCGTAGATATGTTTAAAAAAGGTACATTTTATTTAATATAATAGCAGATAAAATATAGAAGTTTAACAAAATTATTCTATGTCCGCGTATTCGAAATACTACAATTATATGTGCACATAAATAAATTAAAACCTGTATTGTACAGTCGGGTATTTGTGCACCTGAAGTTAAAAATACTAAATACTATCAATAATGTCTTCATCGTATAATTTTGTAAAAATAAAAGTAGGGTGTCCACATTAACTACGATAAAATAGACACCAAAGACATCTCGACATCATTATTGTCACTTAACATAACACCCTTAACCATTGTTGTAAACAGTGGCAATGTGCTTGCCATCTTAATATTTTCAGGAAAAATATAAATAATTTAAAAAATTTAATTACTTACTTTATAATGAAACTCTGATGTTTAAGATGATGAAGCTTAGAATCAGGGCACAATTATTGATGAAAATGTATCTAAAATAACACTTTTCGAACTATAAAGTACCTACCTAAGCACTCGTAAGTAGACTATTTATTAAAAAGTAATGTTGTATGGAATGTAGTAGGTTCGTGAAAGAATGAGATCTTTAATAAAACTTCACTATGTCCTTTGCAAAAAACGGATAAATTAATTTACAATGATTGAGTTATAATGTAACAGTGAAAATCAATTGGAAAATTGTAATGA
>JADDOH010019200.1:0-13251 GCA_016648135.1 Agrypnia vestita
CATGTAGGTGTAATTAATAAATATTAGTAGAAACAAACAAATAATAAAATCATTTTTATAATAAGAATGTAATTTCTTTTCAACACTTATAAATTGAGATTTAACATATTTCAGGGCCGATGGTCACTTCGTCAGGATACAATGTATACCTACTAACAAATTAAAAATCAAAAATAGAAGTATAGAAACCAAACATAATCCATGGAAAATGAATAATAATTAAGTATTAACATGAAAACAAATTTAAAAGATAACCGTTTGTTAGAATGGTTATCTTTTAAATTTGTCTAACGGGTTATTTTTATTTTCTAAGTATTCTAACTGTCTAACTGCAGAATTAGCTTTTCACCCAGCTGCTAAGGAGAACTAGGGTTTATCTGTATGAGTGTTCGTTCCTTAAGCTAGGCTGTTTCAGATTAAAGGCACTGGGGACTCGCCCTTTACCCTCCGCGGAGATTAGCCACCTTGACCCCGTGACCTTTGTAAGGCCAAATTCGCTGGTGTCATCTCATATCTGTCATACAGGGGATTAAAGCAAAAGCACCACTATTCCTACGATAGACAAAATTTTGACTGATTTTACGGTTTGAGATTTTAAAATGAAAATGCTTTTGATAAAATGCTCCTTATATTAAAATACTGTCACCGGATCGTGGCTCTGGAGGCAAATGAAGCACTTGAAATGAATTATCATGCCAAACTTAAATTATTTAATAGTGTTTTTGGTAATTTATTATGAAGAAGAATGGTGATGTTTATTTTAATTTTTCTTTTGCCAGTTCCAGGTTTTACTTTCATTCGGATTTTTTTTTCATCAGAACATTGATGGGTAATGCTAAGTTTTATTCCAATGGGCAAATAATAATATAAATAAATCTTTTGCACGCAAAATAATAGGTATTATTAAAAGAAGTATTATACGATAAAAGAGATAAAACAAATATATAAATCAATTATCGTAATTTATTTGAGGGTTTGAAAATTTCATGTATAAGCCATTCCAAAATATTGTATGGTGAAATTCCGCAGAATGGAAATCAAACAATTGGAAAATAAATTAAATTACGGGATATGTGGTGAATGAATGAATGCGGACATCGAATATATTGGAATACCTGCAGTTAATTCTGCAATCCAATGTTTAATACAATGCAGGTTATCAAAATGGATGCAATACTCTATTTAAGGAATAATAATCCCCAAATAATAATTATTTCGATGTCCGTCCGTAACTTCCTCTCCAATAGCTGATCTCATTCGTTGTTCAAAATTAGGATGATTTAAAAATTGTTATTAAATAAAATGGAAATATAAACGTGTTGCTTTTTTTAAAAATTAAATACTCTTTTGATTTAATTTAATTTTTTTTAAATATGTTTCAGTTTAATGAAAATTAAAACTAATAAGTGCATCCATTACTATATCGCACAAAATGTCATTGGTATTAATAATTAAAAAAATATATAAAATTCTCTACGTTAAAATGTCTGTCACTAAGATGGCTACCACATGCCTCAAACAATAATGAATATAACAGCTGAAATATATACCTTTATAATAAAAGAAGGTCATTTTTGACGTACTTTTATTAAAATTATTGTCCTAATATTAAATAAAAAATGTTTTCAAAGAAAAATTGTGCAATTTTTTTCAATCCTTTTTACATAATTGATATACTTTTTACTTTAATAAATTAAAATAATACATATTGTATTATTATTTAAATAGAAATACAAAAAGAAATCTTGATTAATCTTCTGATTTCAGCTATTTAATCAAGACTCAACGTATTTAAATGCAGTGCCTTTATTAAATAGCTGAAATCAGGAATTAAGAATAATTTTTTTCATGTATGCACATTAATTGTGTATTATTAACAGCGTTGACTGAGTACGTGGCGGAAAACAAACCCACCTAATGGCGAATACGGAGGCACGCCCGCTGCGGTTTTCTTGTTGCATTCAGCGCGCCCATGGAACAAAAATGAAATTATTTGCATAGCAAAGCGGGTTCCCAAGGGGAGAGAAAGCGAAAAACTGAGGGGTTGGTAAAAAATTCATAAATATTTCAAGAGTTGCCATTGGCGGCGGCCGGCCTTTCCCGAAACTTCTTCAGACTTTGGGGCTAGGATTTGCCTTGCTGAATATAATAATGAGATCAAAGACATTTATTTATTTCTATCCTATTTCTTCTAAGGGAATTTTATGTGCCCAAATCGATGTCTCCACTAATGGTATACTCTATGATTACGTCTATTTGAATTAGTATGCGTTATTTTAACAATCATATCAATATCTGGTGGGGTGAAGGTGTGTGTTACTGCAAACCCCCGGAATAAATGTCTATACCAGATTCAGTGTTTAGTTAACTATACTCATGATGGATAAACTCACAATGTTACTCACATGCAATAAGGCGCATTCAGCTTGTGTGCGACATATATAGGGTAGTCAAGATTGACACACTTACCGGGGATTTAATCGGTATATTATAATATTTTGTTGTAGCCGGGCCTCGTGATCGAGGATCCCCTCGCCATTCTTTAGAAGGCTAAGGTGTGCATATGACTTTGTTTAGAGTGGGAAAGATGTTGCAGGCGATCAGAGTCACCGGCCACCCCGCCGCACATGGGTCCGGTGGCACACCGAGGCGAGACGATCGGTGTGCAGCAGTGTGTTGAATGCCATTGAGGGTAGGGATTATGGGAAAGATAAGATGGAGTGCCGCCAAAGGGGCTGGTTACCGCAATCTTGGCACAGGGAAAGCCTATGGGAAGGATAGGAAAAAATAAATCAATATATATATATAAAATTTTTAAAAATTTCCTCCACTATTTATAAAAAATTGTGTTGATGTACTATCTCTCCCCCTGTCAATCATATTTAATAAATCCATATCAGCGGGTATATTCCCACATATATGGAAGGAAAGTTTCTTAACACCGATCTTCAAAGATGGAGACAATAATGATGTAAAAAATTATAGACCCATTTGCATACAATCTTGTATACCTAAGTTATTCGAATCATTAGTCCTCGATACTATATCTCCTGTTTTAAAACAAACAATAACTCCGTACCAACACGGATTCATCTCAAATAGATCTACCCTAACAAATTTAGTTTTGTATGAAAATTACATTATTAAATCTTTTGTTAATAAAACTCAAGTAGATTCAGTTTACACGGACTTCAGTAAGGCGTTTGACAAAGTCTCACATGCTTTATTAATTGCCAAATTGGGAAAAATAGGATTTGGTGGACAAATACTTTCTTGGTTAACGAGCTATCTGAGTGAAAGAAGGCAAAGGGTAAAAATATATTCATATGTATCAGAATGTTTCCATGCTACTAGTGGTGTACCACAGGGATCGCATCTTGGACCAATACTATTTCTATTATTTGTGAATGACATTTCAACAATATTTAATGACATTGAATATTTGCTGTTTGCAGACGATCTAAAAATCTTTAAATCAGTAACCAACATTTATGACTGCAACATATTACAGCAAAACCTAAATTCTCTTTCAGTATGGTGTGAAACGAATAAATTGTACTTAAATTTAAATAAATGCAAAATTATATCATTTACTAGATTAAAATCAAAAATAAATTTTGAATACTCTCTATGTAACACCAAACTAGAAAATGTTGACTGTATTCGAGACTTAGGGGTATTATTCGACTCGAAACTTACTTTTACTAATCATATTAATGCGATAACTTGTAAGTCTCTAAAATTGCTGGGATTTATTTTAAGGACATCACGCCCATTTCAATCAATTGAAAGTATTAAAATGTTATACATGTCTCTTGTCCGGAGCCATTAGAATATTGCTCATCAGTTTGGTCTCCATATTATAATGGGCATATAGACAGTATTGAGCGTGTCCAACGCAAATTTCTCAAATACATTAACTACAAGTTAAGCATACCAATACAAAACATAGAATACAATTACATATTGAAGAGACTAAATTTACTCACATTATATGATAGAAGAAAAATTTATGATATAGTTCTTCTTTACAAAATTGTAAACAATATGTTGGACAGCCCTGACCTTGTAGCATGTATCGACTATAATATCCCTTCCACACATAGAACTCGACAAATTGTCACATTCCATCGCAACAATTGCAATACTAACTATCAATCAAATTCTGTGATACACAGAATATTGGGAACTTGTAATGAATATGGTTGCATGATTGACATTTTCGTCGACAGTCTGGAGAAAGTAAAGTTCACACTTAAAGAGGCAATACTGCTTCGTTACTGACTTCAGCTGTTAATATGTAATGGTGGGTAATATATATTTTTCGTACACATTGCCGCTTTGTACTTTATATTTTAAATTTTTGTACTCATGTTTTGGTGCTATTCCTGGTACTTTTAATAATTTGCTACTTGTAATTTATATTGTTTAATGTATGTTCTTTCTAATTTTATGATATATTTTTTTATGTAAAAGCCTATACGCATTGCTGCTCGTTACCTACTCTACATTTTTAATTTTTATACTCATGATTTGGTGCTATTCCTGAAATTTTTAATGTATGTGCTTTTTGAAATTTATTTTATACTCTTTATGTAAAAGCCTAATGGGCGTAAACAAATAAAAAAAAAAAAAAAAAAGAAACCCGTGTTTCCCTATCCGCCAAGTTTTCTCCACAACCAGACACTACCACCCCCTGGTGGTTACGGTGGTAGATAGCCCTTGATGTCACATCGAAAATGTTCCAGTTTGGTGGGGGTGGCTAAGCGTGGGTGGGAGCGGGTGTTGAAAATGTGCTTTCTAGCACGTTGTTTTATTTTGGGAAGGGCGCAAATGCTTCAGATTGTTCCAGAATGGGTCCGCCGACTGTGTCGGTAGGTACGGTAAGTTTAGAAGGTTCCGGAAAAATCCATTCTAGAAAGTTCTGGAAGGAGAATGTTATAAAATATTCCCGAAAGTTCTGTAAGTTTCCAAACTAAGTGGCGGAGTGTACCGGTGAGTCAAAAATGTTTCAGAATGTCTGGTAAAGCTCTAGAAAGTTCTGGAAGGGGAGTGTTCTAGATGATTCCTGAAAGTTCTATAAGATTTCGGAATGCTCTAGAAAGTTTTGAAAGGTTTTCTCTAGAGTGTTATGATTGTGCGCTAAAATATCTGTTGATGTTTTGGTAAAGCGAAGATGGTTCCAATCACAGATGCCGAAACTAGCAAAAAAGAGATGTCAACACAATTCTATGCTTACTAAAGTATGGTCCCGAGCGAAGCCGGGCCAATCAGCTAGTAAATTATGAAATAGAAAAAAAAAGAATATTACAATAAATACAAGGTAAGTGATGCATTGTTAGTAAAGTTTGAAGTAGTGTAAAATGTTAGGTATTTAATTGGTTATTAGCGCACTCTCTTAATTCTACAGTTAATCACTGTTGAAAGTAGGTCCGTGTTGATACGTTGGTGAAATGAGAATACGTGATACGTGGCTTCGTGCCTCGTGGTTGGAGATAAAAAATACTTTTCTAGAAGCTTCCACGTGTCCTCATTGGCCCTTTTTTCTCTCGCAGTGACTGGAGCGTCTAATCGCCCACAATTGTCAGCCTCGTGTCGCTTTCGTCGCCGCCCAACACTTGCGTCTCCAAAATATCTTGACCGATATTATAATACAACATTGTACATTTCATCCATTTTGACGCGGCGTATATAATATATGTATTCTTTTTATTATTACACATAATGTGTACTATAAAATTTGCTATAATATAGTCTCAGTTCAAACATGCGTTGTATAATGAAATATACAATACTGGCTTCGTCTGGAAGAAGCCTTAACATCTAACATTAATCTGAAAAGAGTAGATAAACTTAAAGTAACGTCTGGAGAGAACAGGGAGGCGAAATTTCTAGTTTCAGTTTTTTGAGGTATTCGGCCGTGTTTTTACGACCTTTTAACACATCGACCTTGATAATGAACCCTGCAATGGGTTTCAAAATATCGGCCAGAAAATATCAAACCAGATGATTCTGAATGGCTGGGAGAACCTAAAAATAGCGAAAGTAAAGTGTCAGAATAAAAGCCTTTGTCGTTATTATTTCTATGACGATAAATAGTTTGGCATCACAGCGTCATACTGACCACAAAGAAATGGTGAAGGTGATCAAGTTTAATATTCCGATCCGATCCTGAATAAGGTGAGGTTATCCACATTACAGATAATGAACCACATTCTAAGGTTAGGTTAACCACTTTTAACCTTCGTCTCTATAGCTTTCAATCTTCTCCTGCATATTTGGTTGTGAGTTTATATAGTTTTTAATTGCTGAAAAGGCCGATGTAAGCAGCTTTTCTTCGTTTGAGATTGTTTTAGATTGTGATGACCTATCCATGCGTCTTACTCGTAGAACCACTTTATTTGTAAGAGTTAAGACATTAATTTCCAATTATAATTATACTAAATACAAATAAATGCCCTTATAGCGGATTTGCAATGTTTTTATTACATTCTCTTGCAACACATATTAAAACGTTAAACATCTAGATTGCGCAATATATTTCTAAGGTAAGATATTTCTAAGGATACAATTATGAGAGAGAATAAGTGATATAGTGGTAAAGTGAGGGCGGTCGCGGAAGACGTAGGATGACCATATAAACTAAATATTAGAAGAGACTATTGTCTGGAGTCCCAACAATCATTAAGCTTGTATGCAAAGATGTATGGTGTGGATGAAGCGAGAGTTGTGCGTCAGGAAATAATTGTATGGCGCTCTGTCATTTCTGCTTAACCCGGTGGAGAAACAACATGATAGTAAGTTAATAAGTCAGAAATAAGTTATATAAATGCGACCACCCCAATTAAGTTCTATTAAAAAAAAATTGCGAGAACATGCGTAGAATGTCAAATAACTAGTTGTAACCCCGTGAAAAATGAAGTAGGTACTTTTACTACATATATATTTCAGCTGCAGGTTAAAACTGTGACATCACTATCTAGCATCTTTGTAGCGTGAGTGACAGTTAATAGACATTTATAAATTTTTTTGTTGTTATATCTCATTATTTTATAAACTTCATCATTATTTGCGCCAATAAATAAGCCAATCAACATTAAAAACGTGCAGTAAGTCGAAGCAAGCAGAGTAACTGTCAATATATGGCATCGGTAGTTATGGTGATAAAGGAACTAGCTGTTTGTCAAGTACCATTTGCGTAATGTTAATTTCCGGAAAACAAAGAAAGCGTGACTTACATCGCCGTAACTTTAACCCGTTCAATTATGGTAATGTTAAGCCAAAAACCAGAACGTTGGAACATAATATTATAAAATAAACTACGTAATATCTCACGAAATCGCACTGGCGGATAAATCCTCAGAAAGTTTACCCTTTTTAAGGCGTGCGCGCCCCTCCCTTCCATGTGACATATTCAGCTGTATGGAAAATTATGTAAACTAGGAAAATGAATTCCACTTGTCTGCGCCCGACGCAAATGACTGTTTTCCAAGTAAAAGTGAATTATCACTTTTACTGCGTTGCCACTGTTATACTCAGGTACACCTCCGTAACTGTTCGGGTAAACTTTTCACTGTCTGTGGAAAAAATATCTTTTTGAGTCAACAGTAATATCTACCCTCATCTTATTCGTCTCGTTTTAAAAACGAACATTGTACAGCCAACATTTATTAATCAAAAATGTTTGATGATGTTGACGAATACACTGCTGTCTTTATAATGTATTCTTAAAAACAAATTTGGTTAAATATGAGCTAACGTGAAATTAACATTAAAACATAATTAAAATTTACACAACAAAACTTATGTTATTTACCTATTCGCCATTCTATACCTAACGCCATTCAGGGCTTTTACAAAAAATAAGGTAGAGTGTACATTAAACAAGTAACATTAAATTAATGAACACTTCAAACAAAATGTAAGAAAACGAATGCCCAAGAAATACAAATAAAATTAAAAAAGTAGAAAAAAAATACATAACAATAGCAAAATAATGTGGAAAGCAAGTATACAGCTATAGCAGAAACTTAAAAAAAGCATAACATAATAAAATATAAAAAAAATATATAAAATAAAAAGCAGGTACACAGCAAAAGAACAAGGTTAAAAAAGCATAATATAATAAAAAAATTGCATAAAAGTTACTTATCTAACCCGATCAACAACTGATCGCGTTAGATAACTAACTTCTATGTAAACATACATTCCATTTATTTAAGTCAAATCTGATGAATATTACTAATCTTCCAATACACCTTTTATTATAACAATATTTTTTATGACTTGATAATCATAAGCACAGGAAGCGAAAATTAATATTTAAAAATAAGAAGAAATTGCGATAAGCGTGTAAGTGGAAAACATACAAAAAACGCACGTGTTAAAATAAGTAAAAGTACAATGTAAAATAATGAAATAAAAAAAAAGGTAAAATTAGTCATAAAATTAATTCATAAATATGTTTAAAAAATTAATAAAAACGCGTAAAACACACACAATACGTTGACTGTGTTAACACTAAAGAGTAAAATAATGACCATTCACTTTATATTTTTAAAATAATTCGAGCGTATAAAGTTGATTTCAACACAGATAAAGTCTTGTACGCAAGACAAAGATATAAATTTATTTTATTTTCTTCCCCCACAATCTTCCTTACACCAATATAAATATGTATTATGTCCAGGGATTATAATCCCGGAGTATTTTTCCAATCCCGCGATTGCAGGATTAAGGCCAAGATAGCTGTAGGTGACTTGGACGTAGTAAATTAGAATAATAATGAAAATACGCATTTAAATACAGTACGTATGTATTAAAATTTAGGCACTTAAGAAAATAAATAAAGGTATTATTATTAGTACTTACTTTTTTACCAGCCTGAATTATATTATAATAAAGCATCTTATGGTAATATATCTTTAATCTTAATTGTGCAAAAATTAAATCTTCTCTATCTATATTATAATTATAATACTACAAAGTACGCAATTTACATAAACTTCATTACCTAAATAATATTATGCAACAAAACTAGATTTTTGTAGATTATAATTTTAATTATTGAAACAACAATATAGAATTTACTAAGTAACAAAACAATAAAAAAATTATTGACAAACAAACAATAAAAAGAGAGTAGCTTGTTAGTCTTGTGGTTAGGACTCTCGCTTCGTGATCCAAAGGTCACGGGTTCGAACCTCACTCCAGACCAGCAAGTTAGTCCTATTTTCATAAAACAAACGTTTAGATTAATCTGAAAATAGTAAGAATATTGATGTGACAGGTATTCCGTGTTCGCATCTCTATTAAATTGAATAAAAAAAATCAAATATCAACAAAAATTTTGTTTCTCATTTATCAAAAATATGAAAAATGTCAAACAAATTATGCTAAAATTATTACTTAAGCATATTACATGCACAGGTTCTAAGTTTACTGTCGAATCTGCAAATTTGAATTTTCGTTTTATTATTTAAAACCATCCAATTTACTCTATATGGTTTAATGGTTTAAAATTGTAAAACGAAAATCAAAATTTTGTAAATTTGACAGTTAACGTAGGAACCGTCAATATGCCACATTTAATTTTGAAAATAACCAACAGGAAATTTATAAGATTTTATTGTCTCATTTTTTAGAATTTTGGAAATATGTTCTCAGCCTGAAAAGGTTGGTCAGCCTATCGATACTCGAATCACCGACTACTACTCAGTTGATGACAAACATAAGACGTAGCAGAAAAATTTCTTTCGTACATTGTGGTTACTAAGCATTTATATTTTTTTTCATGATAATATAAGATAATTATTTTCATAATTAAATAAAATAAGAAACATGAAATTCATATAAAAATTAGGTCAATTCTACATTTATTTATTACTAGCTGTACCCCGTCAAAGATGACGGTAATTCTGGGAAACGGGCTGCTTTTCTCTTTTAAAATTATTTTTATCCATTCTGAAAAACCCGGGATTACGGGACCAGAAAAACGTTCGGGATCCAGGAATGATAATCCCTAATTATGTCGAACCATCATGTAATGCGAAAGTTATCATTTCAAAATTTGTAAATTTTTCATATTGCATTCTACGACCCATAACAAAAAAATACGTCTCAAAACCTAGCATATACGATTTAACGAGAAAAAATGAAAAGTTTTCTATTTTACGTTGAAAAGTTAACAAGAAAATATCTATGTGTAAATAGATATTATCAGAACGTCTTTAGTTTTTTCTTAATGATCACATGACGGCTTGTTCTATTTATCATGCTATTAATTCTGTCATTTAATCGACACGATCGCTCGATACGTTTGTTTAAAAGTTGCATACTACTCCTATTCAATACAACCGTTTTGCATTTCGGGATATGAAATAATGCATGATCTCCATTATGCAAATAATTATATGTTAATATATAATTCATGGTAATATAGTCATTACTCCCAGGACATTCGGGTCAATTTAGTTTCAAATATAAGCGTAACATACGATTTTCCCAAACGCGGCTGTTGTGCAATGGTTCGCAGGCCTAACCACAACACCGCACATGTTAGAACCAACAGACTTATGTGTATGAAAATCAAAAAGCACTTTCTAACGGGATTGCGAAATTTGCCATTGCAAAACTTTTAATGTACCTTTCATAAACAATTAACGTTTGCGTCCACAATAGAGACATTTCACATATTACGAATACCGATGAAAATATGTGAAATAGGTTCATAAATATTAATTATATTCTGAGAATCAGTATGGATTAAGTGGGGTTATGTTTTCACTTATAATTTTTATTATTAAAATCTTACGAAAAAAAAATACGACTCCATTAATACCCGTATGATCGGTCGTGACGTATCGATTCGAATATTTGGTGTAGTATTTGTACATTTGGGTACCATACAATTGTGACAATCATCAGGGCTGAAGTTCATCAGCCCTGATGATGGACATGGACCCTGCAATGGGATCCGAAACGTCAGCCAGAAAGGTCATATTAACACGGCATAATACAGAAGACTCAAACCAAAAGATTCTGAGTGGCCGTGAACATTCTTAACTGCACGAGTGAATAAAAACACCCAGATAAAACCTTTTGTCCACCGGAGCATGTAAGGTTGTATTTGAACTTTCTATAGTTATTGATTTTGAAGTTTAAATATAGTAATCAGTGCATTCCGAAATAATATTACTTAAAGTTGAGAAGGAGAGCGAGGAATACGGCGGGAAATAAAGATAGTGATGCGCTGAAAGAAATTTTTGCGAATAGGAAAAGTTTCAAGACCAAACGAAATGTTTAAATCAATGTTTGTACCAGCATTTAAACCTTTTTCTTCTTGGCATTGTTCCAACTCATTGCTTGGGTAGGCTGTTCTCGTTCGCAGGCTGTGTGGTCTTCGGTTTTGGGTGTCGCTTTCATCTAGGACGTTTCTCTGTAGGAATCAGGAGCGTTGAGACATCCAAGAGTCCTTTGGTCTTCCTCTGGATGAATGTCGATTAAGCTCCACAGACATTTCCTGCTTTACACTATACCAACATCAATATATGGTCACTAAATATGGATACTTAGAGAGGGAGTGACATCGAGAATCCAGAATGAAAAAAATAGTATGGCAGAGAAGTATGATAGAGTGAAGAAAGGGTTGCTGAAATCTCGTGGAACATAAAAACAACGGGAGGATGGAATAGAATTTATATGAGGCGAGTGTTGCATGTATACATTAGCAATGGGTGCCCGTGAAATACCTGGCATGAAAAGATAAACCAAATATTAGAGGATGGAAGATATTCACTGTCTCCTTTATTTGGAACGTATTCCTAAATTGTATTTAATTGATTTGCGACAATCTTTATTTGGTTCTGAATATTATTAACAATTTATTTTATCATGAAGACATCACTTATTTATTATTTATTATTGATTTATCATAAAAAGTGTATTGTCTAATTATATCGTATTCAACATTTTTGTAAAATATTTAAACTTTGTACTCTAATGTCACTCTAGGACTATTTACTAGGGTCAATAATGTCTTGTTGACGGTCTGATTCTTAAAAAATAAAATAAAAAATAAATTAGACCGAGGTCTTTGGTAAAAGAGTCAGGTTAATTCATTGTATCCAAAAGTGGAATCTAAACAATAAAGATATTCTTTAAATAATTTATATAAACATTTTGAAAATTATATTAGGTCCTTACATATGAAATTGGCGTTTTGCCGTATTGGCATATTTGATCTCAAATATCTTCTCTTTGGTTAGGAACTCCAAATCCAAATTTATACAGCTATTTACTCATGTATTTGTGTTTTGAAAATTATAATTCATTTGTTTTTTCCTCAATTGTTTTTTTCTTTGCGTCACTCAGTATACAAAATGAAAAACTTGAAATATCGCGTTATTTACGAGTACGAGTTCCACCGTGGCACCAGTGCTGCAGAAACGGCTCGAAAGATTAATGATGTGTATGGCGACGGTGCCGCAAAAGAAAACACAGTGCGTTTTTGGTTCCAACGTTTTCGTTCTGGAAATTTCAACCTGCAGAAGAAGCCCCGTGGACGGCCGAAGACCAAAGTTGATAATGAAGAATTGAAGGCTATTGTGGAAGCGGATCCATCGAAAACCACATCCGAGTTAGCTGCAGGCTGCGGTGTTAGTGATAAAACTGTTTTAATCCACTTGAAGCAAATTGGTAAGGTGAAAAAGCTTGAAAGGTGGGTACCTCACCATGCCCCAAGCGAAAATTGACTCCAAAAAAGTTACTTGTGAGCGTTTGGTGGACTAGTGCTGGTGTCGTTCACTACAGCTTTCTTAAATCTGGCCAGACGATTACGGCAGATGTCTATTGTCAGCAAATGCAAACCATGATGGAAAAGATAGCTGCTAAACAACCGAGGCTGGTTAATCGCTCTAGGCCACTGCTGCTTCATGATAACGCTAGACCACACACTGCACAACAAACGGCTACCAAATTAGAGGAGCTTCAATTGGAATGTCTAAGACATCCACCGTACTCTCCGGACCTTGCCCCAACAGATTACCATTTTTTTCGAATTTGGATAACTTCTTGCAAAGGAAAAAATTCAACTCCGATGGGGCAGTCCAAACCGCCTTCAAAGATTTTATTGATTCCCGTCCGAATGGTTTTTTTAGTAAAGGGCTCGATGAACTACCTATGAGATGGCAAAAGTGCATAGATAGCAATGGTACATACTTTGATTAAATAAATATATTATAATAAAAAAAA
>JADDOH010019201.1:0-33312 GCA_016648135.1 Agrypnia vestita
TGAGTTTGTTCAAATCTTTCAGAACAATGCTGGATTTATGTCACAGAGACATTATTAATCAATTAATGTATATTATAGATATCTCACAGAGACGAAACTGTATTTATTATGGGAAAGTAGGTATAGAAGTCATTTGGGTGTACATAGGACTTATGACCTATCTTTATGGTTGGCTTAAGTGATCACTTTACACAATTGTAACATACGCCATTTCCACCCATGATAGAATATACCATGCTTATTCATTTTTGGAAGTTGTATATATGTTCAAATTGCGTGGAAAGCTTTCACATATGAGTTGTAAGCGCCTTTCCATGCGGCCTGTACAAAGCCATTTTCATTCCCCTAAATCCCCACAGATGTCGCTAATGAGAAAATCTACATTGATTTTTTACGGAATTTTGAGAGCAATATACTTTATTGTGTAATGAAATTCATCCGAATACTTGCATTACACTAGGATATGCCAGGAAATATTATTTCCAATTTTTGTTAAATACCTTTTTACCAGTATTTACAATTCAGAATATTTTGAGTTTGTTCAAATCTTTCAGAACAGTGCTGGATTTATGTCACAGAGACATTATTAATCAATTAATGTATATTATAGATATCTCACAGAGACGAAACTGTATTTATTATGGGAAAGTAAGTATAGAAGTCATTTGGGTGTACATAGGACTTATGACCTATCTTTATGGTTGGCTTAAGTGATCACTTTACACAATTGTAATATTCGCCATTTCCATGTTACAATTGTGTAAAGTGATCACTTAAGCCAACCATAAAGATAGATCATAAGTCCTATGTACACCCAAATGACTTCTATACTTACTTTCCCATAATAAATACAGTTTCGTCTCTGTGAGATATCTATAATATACATTAATATGTTAATAGAGATGGCAAGGCTGAGAACGATATCGAAAGAAGAGTAACCGTGGAAAACAATGTAAATAACGCTCTGAATGCAATTATGGTCTATAACAAATTATCAAAGAAGCAAGAGTTTTGGTGTCAATTCTGGTGCATGGAAAGAATACCTGGAATTGACAAAATATGAACGAAAGTAGACTGAACGCGGTAGAAATGCGGGCGATTAGACGTATGTGCGGAAAATCCTTGTACGATTGAGTGTAAAATGTACGAATTAGAAGTTAAATTAAGTTGATATAAATTATAATTATGTTACCGCAAAATAAATTTGCTACATTTGAAGATGAAGTTAAATTAAGTAATAAAATAAAGAAAGGATCGGTGAGATGGTTTGGCCACTTGGAACGAATGAATGAGAAAAGGATGTCAAAAAGAATTAATGAGGCGAGTGTTGAAGGCAGCAGAAACAATGTATCCGCGGAAGACCTGGCGTGACCAGATAAATCAAATATCGGTGGATGGATTTGTTAAATGTTTCAACAACCGAAGAGCGTGCATGAAAAGACGTATGAAAGTGGACGAAATAAAAGTGGTGTTCCAGGATTGAAGAGTGTAGCATTGTATGCTCTCTGCCTATCCCTCTGAGAATCAGGGAATTGGTTAGTTAGTCATATTTTTTCTCGTTATCCTCCTATCGCAATATTTACTTTCAATTTGCAACTTTACATGAAAATTGTTGAAATTTTCATGTGAATTTGTAGAAAAAAAAGTTCCACTCTTTTGACTTTAATCATTTTTGAATTGAAAGTAATAGAATACGCAGAGATTTGTACAAATTCAAACGCAGGAGTTCAATGTCAACAAAAAACTTATAAAATATGAAGATTTCGCTATCAAAAATGCCGATAGGAAAACAGGCTCGTCGCGGAAACATATGTTATGTTTTAAATATATCTAAACGTATCATATCTTTATCATCATAATGAATGAATTATACAAACATTGGTTTTCAAAAAATGGTCAGATATGGTCAAATTATGTTACAAATTATGTTACTGTACAGAGGGCAAATACTTACAAAGCGTGGAATTAATGGGCACTGACGCGTGGGGTAGGTTTGGCTAAAAGATGTTGGGAATAAGTTTTGATGCAAACCTCCCGTTTATTTAGATACAGCCACAGCATGATGATGGTAGATTGGGACTCTTGCTCAAAACAGACATGGGAATTATGTTGTCTCCATTTGACTGATTCTTATTCGTTAATTGCGATAACAGAATATTTAAATGTTCATAACATTTCCAGTACTTTGGTTGGTTGTTAAACACCATTCGATTTAATCGTGTTATTTATTGTGATATAATTTCGATACCTGTGATAAAGTATTATTTTTCTTGTACATATATATTAATACAGTATGAATACACTACATCATTTTATGCACCCCTTATAAGAATCGTGATTCATGGGCAGACATGAATTTAAATGTGTATATATTATATCATAATATAAATACATTTAAATATAGCGTACGATCTATATCTATGACTCGTCGGACCCAAATTCGATGAACCATGTAGAATGAAAAGTAGCCATATTTGTAAAACCAGAATACTGATAAGATGGGAAGGAAAATATGAGAGATGGGATGTAGTTTATCGGAGGGGGATTAAAATAGCTTGAAAGACTATATCAGTGGGGAAATAGGAATATGAACTTCTTGACTCACCATGCAATGATACCGTTTAGCAACAAACCTCTCTAGGAAATCGTCAAACACCAGGTTTCTTGATATCTCGCTCATTTTTGATATTCCGTGAACAATGCACATTGTATACAAATACACCCCGTTAGAAGCCTCAACAACAGGCGAGCTTGCGTGCGAATATGTATGAATGTGGATGAGGCGAGAGTTGTATGTTAGGAGAGAAGAGTGTGGCGCTATATCCTCTCTGCCTACCCCCACGGGGACAGTCGTGATGGTAAGTAAGTAAGTTAATCCAAAATAATTCTCACAGAAACAATACGAATAATATAGGTTTTTCAGTATTGGACCTACAAGTGGACGCGTTTTATAAATTGCTTGTATGCGGTATTCATTTATCCATTTTAAAATCATCTTAGTTTTTCCATTAAATACTAATCGCACTACACTCAAACACAAATATATAATATACATAAATGTACATGTGAAATATAATTAATTACAAAAATACATGTTACTAGAGCGTGCCGAAGACACTTGTAATTGGGATAATGGCATAGTCTTCACTATAATGTTTATTATGTGAGTGTCATGTACCCATTAACCTGTTAGTGTCTCTAATAAATAAAAAAAATTAAAAAAATAAAAAATAAAAAAAATTTAAAAAAATCTGTAATTTTGTTAGCTAATTAATTTAAAAACCGCTTTATAATACTGTTATATTTTTTTATTTATGAACTATTTTAATTGCAAAATATGTAAAATAAACATTTATCGTCAATGTTTCACTGAACATCTTTTGAAGTCCGCTAAATGTCCTTAATCTTCAGATGTAATGACGTGGAACCACGCTCCAAAAATAATTTTTATTATTTCTCTTTTATTGCTGGGGTTGCAGAGATGAAGCCAAAGTAGTCGAGCGACCAAAGGGGTCCGATAAAAATCTGACAGCTGCAGCTGTTCGAAACGGGAAAAATGAACCGATCGACTCCGATCCACAGACAAAAAGACGTGGAGTCCAACGACGGGCGGCAAATTCTATTTTATAAATTTACGTCCAGCACTTGCCCACCGCTGCCTTTAGTAAAATAACGTCATATTTTCAAGATAAATTATGAATGTCTCACAGAGACGAAGCTATTTTTTATATGGGAATAATAATAATAATAATTGTATAACTTATATAGCGCCGTTTTCGCGAATACTCACCTCAAGGGCGCTTAAAATGGAATGTAGGTATCGAAGTATTTTTGGGTGTTCACAGATCTTACGACCTATCGTACGGGTGGCTCGAGTGATCACTTTATACAATACAACGTTCACCAGCTCCACCCATGTTAAACTATCAGGTGTTTAATTTGCACACCTTGTTTTATATGTGAGTTGTATTTTTATGACCGCCATTAGAAATTTGTCATTCCCACAAATTAGATGTCGCCGTTGTTATCTTTATTTTTTTATTGGGTTTTTAAAACAATATTATTTTTATATGTATATAGCATTCTTGTATAGTTTTCAGAGTTACTATTCCATGTATATGTGACCTCTCTGGCGGACGTTTCGGATGCCATCGCAGGTTCCATCATCAGGGCTGATGTGATGAGTAAGTGTTGATGTCAAGGTTAAGAATTAGCTTGCAATACCATACCGAAAGCCTAATTTATTTAACCTTGACATGAACACTTACTCATCATATCAGCCCTGATGAGGAATCATGCAATGAGATCCGAAACGTAAGCCAGAGAGGTCATATATATATGGCAGAATATCCCAGAAAACTACACACAGATGATTCTGAACGGCCGTTATATCAAAATATTTGAATATTTTTTTTGTATTTCTCCTGCCGGCAGTGAATAAAGTTACTATTTTAAACCCTGGCCATCGTGTTGGGCGGAATGTGAAATGGTCCACGTCGTTACAAACCCCTAGTATATATTTATTGTATATTTTTGGCGGTCCACGGAAAGACGGCGGTAGCGACATGGGTTAGGTGGCGGATCGGGTTTGCTGGCCCGGGGTTCAAGCCCCATCTCCGGCCGTTTAATTTGTTTTTTAGGCGTGAATTCGATCGAAATTACGAACGTTACACGAAGTTACGGATGGACAGACAGAAGTACAGATAGACGGACGGACGGACAAACAAATTATTATGTTTGATGATTAATTTTCATTACACTAGAACACGCCTGAAAATTATTTATTCATAGCCTATCAAAATCATGTATTCATCACGTATATACGTTATACATACATAGGTTCACAGACGAATGCACTGCGCATTCGATGATACGAAACACACACTAAATTAACAATTAGCATAGGTACTCTGCCACACAACCGACAGAAACGCGCAATTATTACCTTCAAGCTCCCTTCAAGAGACCGAATAACACCTTGATGATGGCTCCTGTGATCGAGCCAATGGACGCGCAGTATCGTCGACTAATATAATTCTACACGAGAGTGCCAAATGGTGAATCAAAGTGGTCTACAATTGGAGCTGATTAATATTGAAACACTTCAAACTCCCATTTGGTAAAAAAATTAAGTACTATTGTTCAGATAGACGGAAAAAATGCAAAAGGAAAGAAAAAATGTTCATATGTACTCGCTTTATGAGTACTTTAGTGTCAATACTAAAAAAGTATAGTTTGGAGAAATCAGCGTTTAAATATCTTACGTAAAAAATATAAAATAAATCTTGAATTTATTTCAGATTGTTTTTTAACTTAATACACTAATGTAGTAACATAACGTAAGCCGAAAGGTTTTTCTTTTTTGTGAACACGAAAACTTGATTAATAAATTAATGAATCTTGAAAAATAATCTGTTTTTTTCTTAATGTTTCAGTGAAACTGGGGTCTTGTCTATTGATTTTAATTGTGCTTCTCGAAATATTTAGCGAAGCGACATAAGACATAATCAACTTAAAATTATTTGTATTCTATCTTGGTGTAGGTGCAGTCCCACCAATACCAGCGTTGAATAATAAAATTTAAAATATTTAAATTCACAGGTATTTTTAGTGTTATTGTTTCAGATATTATTTAATACAAAATGTGTTATAAAAGGCACTTTTACATAAATTATATAATGATATTTTGGTATAGGAAAATCAAATTGCGAATGCGAATTTTGAACTATTATTAAATCTCATTTTTATCCTCAAGAGATTAAATTAACTAATTGTTTAATCATAAAGTTACGCAGGACGAGAATTAAAACATAAGATTATACAAAATATCCAAAACACATCGTAAAATATTCGAGTTTAAAATTATTTTAATACTTTGTGTTTTTCTAACTAACCACTATCAAAGCGTGTGTTTAACGCCAGGGAATACTTAATGCGGGATTAAACAAATCTGCATCATTTCACAAGAGGCTAAATAGCAATCGCTATCACCTCGCTACGCTTGAATGCAAATAAGGCGAGGCAGAGAATATTCGGTCGGGAGATGGAAAACGAGAAAAGTTAGAAAGGCGAGTATGAATACATTAAGCATTCATGTACTCGGTCTGGTCCATATTAAAAGCAGACGTGGAAGGCTGCTGCGCCAACGGGATTCATATAGAATCAGGTTTTACTAAGAATTATTATTATTTACAGAGAGATAAATACAGCCAGCGAGGCTGATAGCATTTACATTTTATTCGTTCATTTCTCTTTGTAGATTTAAATATCGCTAGCAGAAAGCAATTGGCTTTGCCAATTTCTCGTGCCAAATAGTGGCCAATGTCGAATGCCACGACCACGACCGAATTTTAACATTAAAAATCCAGTAATCCTTTGGTACATGTTAATGGCAATAGATATGACAATTTCACAAATCCTATATAATACGAAATAAGACTTCATCATCATTACTGTTAGCCGTACAACCCCTGATGGGTCTTGGCCTTCTCTAAAGTCTTCCTCCACTGAACTCGGTGCCAGCTCTCTCCAATTCTGAATGTCAAAAGCAAATAAGTCTTTGAGAGCATTATCACCACTTATTAGTTTCGCCTTCATAAACTCTTTTGCCCTATCGGTATTAAAATCAGCAATCAACCAATAACAACAGGTATATCAAAGATTTAATATAGAATCGACAGATTTATCCTGGTGTCAACTGGCATGTATCACTCAAAAGATTTTGGGGTTCACTACAATATAAATCTGATATCTTTTGGACTATGGATTCACTTGATGTGTCATTTTGATATGACTACAGATATAAGTTTCAAAAAAAATTATAATAGTCGGTTACTAAGGCGAAAATAGTATAAATGTTCAAGTTTTTTATAGATAATATTATAAAAAAGAAAGAAACACAAACAGCAATATACACATACTTATATCACAAAACACCAAATGTCAACGATAAAAATAAACCTTGGAGAAAAATAATATATGTTGGAAAACTTACAACAGATCTATTAAATTCATGCAAAGACAAAAAGTTCAAACCCGCGTTCTATACGAAAAATAGTATCAAAAGTTATTTATTAAACAATAAGTCCAAAATCTCCGATGAAAATAAAAGCGGAGTTTATCAATTAAGTTGTGGAGATTGCGACGCGGTTTACATAGGACAAAGTGGGAGAAAAATAAAGGAAAGTCTTGAAGAGCATAAAAGAGCCGTAAAAAACTTTAGTTTAAATTCAGAAATGGCAGAGCATACCAGAATGGAGGGCCATAAGTTTGATTCGAAATTATTATATGGGTGCAATAAAGGAAGAAAAATGGACTTCTTGGAGATTTTAGAAATAAATAATAATAAAATAAATAATAAAAATATAATTAACATCCAGATACCGCCCATAACCTCCCCACTCCTATCCATTCTAACCCCGCCCCCGACCACCACCATCATTACACCCACCCAATCCCTATAAAATCTGTCTCGAATTATTTTTAATTTAGTTGTAAAAGTGTTGTTATTGACAATGGGAGAAATCCCGAAAACGTTCTAACAATTCAAAATAAATATAGTGGAATAAAACAGTGTTGTTTACCCTTTTTTTAAATATTGAAAATAGTATCGTTGTTCCCGGAATGGAAAAGTTCCATCTCGTATCTCAGTGTTCTTAACTCGGTGGTAAACGAACATTGTTTTTGATTCCGATGCCCGAATCAAATGATGAAGGATAAACATTGACAGGATTAAAGGAAAGGAGTGGACTGTATAAAATATTGAGGGGAAAGGAAGCTCGAGTCACCTGCCGGAGTCTTCTTTCCCTACAATGACGAAACGAGGATTGAACTATAATGAAAAGAAGCGGCGATATACTCCCTCGAATGGTGCCTTGGAGCCGACGAAAACGAAAGATTCGCTCAATTGTGACCACAAATATTGTTCCTTATAAGTCGAAATATATCAAATACCTTATAATGTAGAGATGGTAGGGATGAAGAGGAGGGGAGGATCGTGACGTAAATATCAACCATAAATATTGCCACAAAGCATGTATCCACATCGTATTAGTGAATACCGAACAATTTGATTTAAAAAAAGGTTTTTTTAAATTTCCTGGGCTTTACCCGTATTAGAGTGAACGCGAATAGACTGCCATACTAATCCGGTTCAACTGAGCCCGTTCCACTGGTTAATCACACTCTTGACAAATGAAGTGTGCAATATGCATTCCAGGAAATTATGTATCACAGCCATTCTCTATTCGCTTTGACATTTGCCACCTAATCGAGCGCTTTGTCACCGGGGGTGATACAAAAATATAACAGGGGCTATTTCCGCATTTCAGATATTTTTCCATTAAATCTATAAATCCATCTATATAAGTACAATTTTTCCGTCGACAATATTCACTTTTAACAACGTTATTTTTGTGTTTTTTTCATGTTTGTTAAATTAGCAATAATAACTTATTGTGTATAAAAGCATCACAAAATTAATGAGAGAATTTACGCGTCTCTTTCGCGTATAACTATCTAACTTAGCATCGCTCTATTTCTCCGCAGGCGAGGCAAAGAGGATTGATCGCCACACTCCTATACCCTCACACATATTTTTTTTAAATTAATGCTTCAACAAGCCAAGAGGCCCAATTACAAAAGCGAAACATATCACAAAACACCCAGGCTTGGGTAAATGACACAGATTAATTGTGATCTCACCCGGAATCGAACACGGAACCTTCGGTGTGAGAAGCCTGCGTCACGCCCACTGGGCTACGAGGACCGTCGCCTTCTTCTCGTGCACGCTCTTGCATTGTTCTCTTCTTATTATTATTCTAACAGAGCCGTTTAACAACAGTTGGTTTATCTGATGGCGCCAAGTTTTTGCATCATATACTTTCTTAATGTCCGTTACATATTACCAAAGTATCTCAATGGCTCGTATTTAAATTTTAAAAATTACGGGACACAATAATTGCAGGATTTTGAAACTGGATATTCATGTATAAAAAAACATTTAATCTTTTTTATTGAATGTATTCGCTTAAACCTACAACAAAATATAATAATTTTGTTGTCTGTCTGTCTGTTCGTAACGTCCGTAACTTTCTGGATTTACGCTGGAACTACAAATTTAGATAATTAGAGTATGACACGCAATCATCACAGTACGAAAAGGCTCAGGTAACATGCAAGGGTTTGATATTATTATTTTATTATATTTATAGTTAGTTTAAGGCGAATATTCAATTTAAAAAAATAAATGGTTTTCTATTCATGAATTTTCAGCTTCAAAATCCTGTACTTATTATTTCCCGTGATTTTGTGTGTGTGTGTGTGTGTGTGTGTGTGTGTGTGTGTGTGTGTGTGTGAGGCTTGTAATAATAAAAAATGTGAAAACCTTTAATTTGATGGGTGGCCTAAGCCGCTTCGTGTTGAGTGCTGATTGCGTGTCACACTCTATTTATCTACAGTTGTAATTCCAGCAAGTTAGAGACGTTAAGGACAGACAACGAATTTATTATAGTTGTGTATTGTAAGGAAACTCCTTATACAGATAATGTTCGAAAGACATTTTTATTTGTGTATATTACTTATTTTCTGTAGAAGCGAGCGCTTTTCTTTAGAAGAGGAGTAAATTGTTGAAATGATATATTTTCTACATATAAATGTATGTATATATTATGATTAAGTTTCAATGACATGGATTGGCATTTTTCATCTGTAATTTTC
Organism: Agrypnia vestita; assembly: GCA_016648135.1. Lineage (NCBI taxonomy): Eukaryota > Metazoa > Arthropoda > Insecta > Trichoptera > Phryganeidae > Agrypnia > Agrypnia vestita. Next base: position 9,718 of record JADDOH010019201.1, read on the forward strand.
TGATGAGATAGTGCGTGCCTAGTTTTTTGGTTGCATAAAATATTTATCAACATTCATCATACTCTTCGTACATATTCGTGGAGACTCACCGTTCAATTTTTTAATTTGACTACAACATATATTAACAACAATAAAAATTACATAAAAGATGATTACTGAAAACCCGAGATATTAAAATGCACCATAAAAATTTACACCTATAGTTATAATACGATATACAGAAAGATATACACTGGATATATTTTACTACAATGTCGTACATTTAAAAAATAAACTTTCCCTTACGTATTTTTTTCCTCACCAAGTCAACCTCTTAAATCCTATATTCACCAAAATTCACTCTTAAGGCATTCATAAACAGGTACACCATCCAAATATGTTTAAGTTTGCCAAAAGTAGCCCACCTCATTCTTATTCGTCTTGGCGATTCCAATGTATTCTTTCTTCAGTAAATGTAGTATGCAGTATTCAGATAAATACAGTATTAATAATCTAATTACCATTATACAACCCAGAAACTGAGCCCGGGATCATCAAAATAGAATTCCTAAAACCCGGAATCACAATTTTGACTCGGGATTCACTAATCGCGAATAAATAATTCGTTTTGAACAAAATTTCAACAATCCGGATGTAAAATTAACCGTGCAAATTCATACATCCGCTGAATCACAGAGAATCACGTGTGGTAAATCAAATAACAAATGCAATAACTCGATCTCCCAGATGAGCCGCAGGCAGTTCAGAATTTAATTCAAATTTCATATCATTATACTGTGCTGTGAATCAAGATAAAGATTCCATAATCCAAACTCCATTCACTAATTGGGTCACTATTCCATTACAATCAGAGTCAGCACAGACTGATTAGGCTTACTCCGGAACAGATTAGTTTTACCATACATTTAAGTACATTGCATTAAATTTATAATTAACTTTATTTGTTACCACATGAGTTTGTTTATTTAAACCAGCCAGTTTCAGGTCTTCATTTGGATGATTATTTTCAACACAATATTTTAAGTAAATTTTAAAAATTTGCAATTGTTTGGTTTTCATATGTTACGCATAAGGAACTGATTATCTTTATTGAAACTTACGTTTAAATATTTGAATAAGTGTAATTCGAATCCTTTTATAGATCATTCATCTCGAGAATCAACCGATAGCCAATTGCTAACATTAATGGCCTCGCAGAGTCTGCTGACAGCCGCGTAGCGACCAGTACAGCCACCCGCAGGGCCTAGCAGCAAGCGATCGACGATAGCTGATTACTTAATTGCAAGTTTTATATTATTGATGGATTTGAAATTAACAATGAAAAGATTGTTCACTAAAATGGATGGAAAATATATAGTGTGTTATTTTTACTTCAATTTAATTATAGTTTTTATTTTACGAATCGAGTTTCGACAATATCAGATTCTCTCATCGACAAGTGAAGTATAAATACGAGAAAATAGACTACATACCATAAAAAGCTTTTAATCATAAGATACGGTTTACATTATTTCATTTTTTATCCCACACTTTATAAAAACCTGGTTTCTATCATATTTATTTTAGTTATATTATATTATAATGAGGTGATTAAATGACACAACCAAATTGCTGCGAATCAATGAATTGTATAAACATATTAATGATTAAGGAAATGAGCAAATAAATTAATTAAGACCTGTTTTCTGCAGTTGAATATTTGTGCAAATGCAGGTGACAATACAAATATCATTGACACAATCGGATATAAATCTCAAATAACGGGTAGTGTCACCAGTTAAAGTACACGTTTACTTATTTAAAAAAATGCATTTTTGTGTAAGTATATGTTTTCGTACTATTAACGTATTGAGTCTTGTTATGGTCACCCTTCATATTCGTTACGGAGACTGACATGATTGTGTTTAATAAACATTGTCATTAGTGACTGCTCCTATGTCACGCCACCGCTCCTTCGTGCACTCGCAGCACAGCGGTCGTGAATTAGAGGCGCATTAGTCCTCATGCAATTGCTCCTGTCGTGTGAGATATTGACTGCGCCTCATAACCGCTGTGTACCTATACCTGCGGGGTCGCTGCAGTGGAGACCAAAATCATAATCAATTGTGTACGCCACTGTTTTATTTTGACGTTTAGCTAATTCCTAAACAGAACCGTAACTTACGAGCGCTAGCAAATTCGATAAAACGGCGTGCTTCGGATGCTTTTTTTGTACTAAAATATAGGAAATCCTACAAAATTATTATAAAAACTATTAAACACTAAGGATGTGTCTAATCTAAAATGTATATGATAATTTTATAACGTGTATGTGGGGTATAAAAGCAAAGGCAGCAACATCCAAAAAATTAAAAAAAATGTTATGAATGCCATCACCGAGGATTATTTATTTAAATCGTACTGTATTCTAGATTTTATGTATGTATGTATATATCCCTTTCAAAATCATGTTTCCTGTAAATTTTTAGGCTATGTTTCTTATAAAATTCTCGAATTCAATATATTAAATATTAGTCATCCTCGATGACTGCATTCAATTTATTTTTTTTGATATTGCTGCCTTTGCTTTTGTACCCCACATATGATATAATGACAGGTTGTACCTAAATGCCAAAATATATTGTCGCGGGATCGTGGCTGTGGGAAGCAAATGAAACACTAAAAAGAATTTTATAAAAAATATATTTTACACAAAGTCACTAGACGCGAATTAAATCTGAGCACTGTTCTTAAATTCACACTAGAATATTTCACATATGTTCGCTTTCATTTACGTTTTTAGAATCTACGCTACACTTATATCTATTTACTTCATCTGTGTGTTCGCAGAAACGCAGAAAACATCACACAACTCTATGACACTTGCACGACACCGCTGCGCCGGGTGTTTATGATTATCCGTTGCTCCAGGAATATTCCATATTCATGTAGAATGTTCGAAAGACTTCGAATATGCGCAATCACCATTGTTTCAGACTCTCGTGACAACATTGTTATACGATTTTATAAAAATTATCTTATATAACCTAAACGAGTTTTTATATAATTTTAACTTAACCTAATATAAGCATACCCAATCTAACTTTACCAAAATATTATATAAACTATATTGATAGCTTTGTTATAATTTTTCTACCGCACACTTCCAACTCCAATTCCTCTGATTAGATAATATTCTACAATTATAGACATTTTTGCATTTTAGATCATAATTTAAAAATATCAATATTAAAACAACTATTTTTAAAATACAATCCAACCCTTCACAGGCTCGGGAAAGAATTTAGTATTTTCTTTATTTCAATACTTTAATAAAGAAATATAACCTATTGATTTAACAAGGATATTAAAGTAAGTAAACTTTTTATTTTTATTGAATCATTTATTAAGTAGGTATTTGTTTGTGATGAATTTTTATATGAGATGGTAAGTGTAGAATCTCAGTCATGAACACCGACATTGAAAATCAGTCGACAAGGCATAAAGCATGAAATAAATAAAAGATCGAAATATATATCGAAGGCACACTAATAAAAATATATTTTTAAAATTATTCGTATTTTCGAAAATTGTCTCTCTTTACAAAATCATCCCAAAATATCACGGAAAGCTTTGAAAGCCAAAAATAAAATAATTCTTGGAAAACATTTTCATTTTTCAAGGCGTCGAATACATTTTATAAACCGCTTTCAAGTCGTACGCCGATGAACATTAGAAATTCACAAATCATAAAAAATATGTTTATCTCTAATGGGTCGCTAAATTAAATATTTAAACGCAGAATCCTCGCGGGGTGCAAATGAAATATGTGAGCGCACCTCCCCTCAGCTTGTGCCGTTCATTTGTAGCTTTGAAGCTTCAACGTAAATCCTTCATTCGCACTCGCACGCAACAAATTCTTTCAACTCGCGTTATTTGGTCTCGCGCCGCCCCGCTCTCCCCTCCCACACAATAATTTATTTAGCCCGCGGCCATATGCCTCAATGAGAGGGAAAAATCATTCGACGAGGACCCAAAATTAGGGGGGAGATGTGGTGGACCGAGCACAAAAGAATTTAAAATAAATCCGGGAACACAATATGAATATTTCAAAATGTACTAAATGAAATTCAGTCAAAGATTTCAGAAACACCCTAGTATCGATAGTAGTAATTCAATATTTTTGTTATTCTCAAGAGTAGTAACTTTAAAAGGTTTCTGATTTATCTGGCAATAGAGAAGCTTTAAGTAGCCTGTTGGTCCAGTGATTTAAAAGTTTTATTATTTGTCTAGTGATCTTAGAATCGAGCCTTTTTATTAAAGACAAGTCAGTCATATTTTTACAGTACAAAATGTGACATGAGTTAACATTTTCTTCATTATTGCGATATTTTTGATGTAGAATGTTTTTTATGTACTTTAATCCCCAAGTTTGTATAGCAACAAGTTGAGGAACCTCGGCTGATCCTGTATAAATATGATCTGCGAGAAAGGACTTAGATGCTATCGCTATGTCTTATATTTTTTGTACCATCGCATCGCCTGTTATTCGCAGTCCAAGAATTCAGTGCACCAATACATTAGAAGCCATAAATAATAAACACGAAACTAAATTAATAGATTATTTACAGTACTCCCATTTCTTCAAATCGCCCCAGATGTGGTTCTACATTTACCAAGCTTATATTTAGCTTCACATATTTGTCCAAACGCATTCCTCTTATAGATATTTCACCCGCTTTCTAATCTCCAATCAACCTGAAATTTTGCACACAGACGTATTTCTCATACAATACATGAATCAATTATCAGATTCACTAATTAATCAATTAATCCATCATAATAATTTAATCAAAGTTTTATAAGAGAAATTAGTTATTGAGCTCACCAAAAGAAGGCTCTAAAGAAATTATATTACATGGAAAAAAATTAAAACCACGCTTAAAATAACTTTCGTTAAAAAATTATTATTTAACAATTTTTTCTACCACCGAACATTCGTTTGAATCAAATAACAACATTATTTAGTAATATTACGCGGTTTAAAGAAATTGTATTTATAGTGAAGAATACATATTCTTAACAATATTTTTGATAGAGGGATAATCATTAACAATACTTAAATTAATTATTAAGTAATATTTGTTCTGATGATTCCATAATTTCTTCACCGTTAATAAATTCAATGTAACCTATTTTTCATTTTGGTTAGATTTATTCGTTATACGATGCATAAATATGGCTTTATTGTCAGTAGGTTGTTTCGGAAGTGATCGACCAAATTCTTTCCGACGGGGAAATGTGTTGAATGTAGTAACGGTGCAAATTGGAATACTTGAAGCATGTGCATAAATATTTCCATCGGTTCCTGAATGCGAGATGATATTAAATTAAACTGATACATGCCGGAGCGAAGTACGGAGATGAAAGCAATAGCTGGAATTATTGGATGCTGCTTGTGAACCGGAACGAGTTTTGAGCAAGTTTACTTCCCAATGAATGAGTTGAATAACGGAAAAGTACAAATGTGATTCAAATTCACATGTTTTGTTTACGCATTGTGAAATTCACCATATGAGATTTTAATGATAATTTTGTCAAAATCCATATTCCTATATGTAACAATGTCCTTTACTATACAACCAAACGGAGAAAACAATGATGTGAAATATGATGGTGAGGTATAAAAATAATGAGTTTTATAAATATATTATTAATGGATTTGTCGTTTACATTGTAGATATTATTCATGATGGTCATTAAGTTGGGTAAAAACGTAAACTTTGTTTATTCTACGTGAATTAAATAATAATTTTATATTATATTTGGTTTCCAGAGTAACATAATCTCTCACTGAGAGGTGTATCAAAAAATTATGATTGATTTATATATGTAACTTTTGAAACTTAAGTAGTGAAATGTAAAAATATTACTAAACTCACGTAGAGGTAAAATAGTTTGTTTTTCACCCAATTTAATTAGTTATATAAAATTAAAGCAAAAACAAAACATAATTCTCGAAGTAACAGTGTCCGTCACTAACGTTACTAAATGACACAAATAATGACAAACTAAAAAATAATGAGATATGTAAAGCGATAAGTGCTTAATTCTCTACGTCACAACGTCCGCCACTAATATGCGACGGTGAAAATAATGAGCGATAAAAAAGTAACCCATAAAAACCAAGTTTTTACTATACTCTCTGTCTCATTTCTGGGTTTCGTGTCTACCATATGCGTCGGAATCTCCATACAACTCGTATGAAAAAACCATTAAAAATTTGAAAAATTCCAAAATTATACTATACTTATTATTTATTTTAACGAAAATTTGATAGATCTCCTTGATCGTCGCCACGAGTCTGCTTGCAAAGTTTCAGCTCGACTGGATCACGGGAAAGAGGTTAAAAATCGATCCAAAGTTTTTTCGACGGCAAGCAAGCAAGCAGACGCCACGAGTTAATATAAAGGGAGCAAAAAGCAAATAATAAAGTATTAAAGAAGAGTTCATATTTTTTATAATTATTTTTGTTGTTTCTTTTCTCTATATCCATCACTAATGACATACTAAGATTTCGCGTTAAAGTTTAATTAACATTTTATGAAAATTAAATAGAATATAAAAAAAAAATAGTTATTAAATAAATCGGTACACACATATTTTATAAAAAAATTGGAATGTGATATTTTATGATCATTTTTTAAATTTTGTTTATAATAAGACGGACACAGTGTGGCATCTGACGGTACAGCGCCAAACTAGTACCATGTGACGTCAACCATTCGCCGCAAAGCGTGGTACAGCGAAACGCGCCTAGGGAGACTAGCGGTCTGGGCGCCCTGTTCTGCCGAAATAAGACTTTCCACTTCTTACACATTCTAATTATCATAATTATTTTAAGCCGTTAAACTATATGTTTTTGTATGACTCATGTGGGTACTATGATTTGCCTCATTACTGTTCAAATCTATTCCTGACTGTCAAACCAAGGTGGATAATTAAAAATCGAGAACATGATTGATGAGCCGACAATATGGAGGTGGTTCGTCATTCCTAATGATTGATGAATCATTCTGATCAATCACGCATCATTCGAAAAAATGTTTAAGGAAATGCTTTTTATCATCGAGACACTATATATTTATTTTAAGTAGGTATATTAATAATTTTTAAGATCACAATTACTGGATTTTATCATGATGAATCAAGATATATTATAGATGAAAAAATATTTTAAAAAACACTGCTCCATACTCTAGTAAAAAATAGAAATCTTATTACCAGCGGTGACATCTATATATGTACTGTTTCATAGGAATGACTAATTTTAACAATAGATGATGAAAGAGAGTGTTAAAGTGAAGAGAGGTACATAAATACTATAAATTGTCATGTGTTGTGACTACGGGAGGAATTAAAGAAAACGCTGGGATTTTATAACGGATTTACTAATTACTGATTAAATAATTAATCAAACGTAGTCACTTAAAACTATTTAACTTAACGCTATTATTTAATTTAAACTTTTCCGCAATCTATCATTCGTAAATAGACACTTTATTATCGCTTGAACTCTGCATTCAATATTCACTAGAATATTCCATCCAGTTTCCGCACGTATTATTCGCTTCAGTTTATTTCGCTACGTTAAAACTTTCCAGATTATTCGCTGTCGAATTATCGCTCGGCTGGCCACACTAGCCTCCGCAGCTCGCGGCTGCCTTCGCTTCTGTTCCGCTGTCAAGCGCGCTAAAAACAGCAACGTTACTCCCGCGCGCGGTCCTATTTATGTCTGGCTTACGCTGATATCGAGCTTTCTAGGCAATCCTAGTGTTTAGGAGAACTTTTTCGTGGCTTCTAGGCTTCAGTTTTAGATGCTTCCTGAAAGTCGTAGAACTTGTAGACCGCTCTCGATTCTTCAGTAGTGTTGTTGTGACATGTGAAAGAATTCCAAATTTAATTGATGTGTTAATAGATAAAATTTTCGATATATCGACAAGGTCTAAGCGATTCACTCGATACATAAGACAAGATACTCAATTTTTTCACCTAATCTCTTTAGAAAAAATTAGAAATATTACGGACTAGACACCCCCTTATTGCTGTCACAAATATACATTATCATTCCTATCCGATCTATGAGATCCCCAAGCCTTTTTCACATCGCGTTTTTTAATATTAATCTAGGCTATTTTTCTCCTCTGCCTAGAATGATCAATCACTGGTTATGCGAAACGGCGTGTAAATTAGCGAAGGGAAAAACTACATTTCAAAATGAAGACTACAACACACACACGTTCACCAGTTTGAAGACTACAAAGTGTACACTACAATTGTAGTAAAAACTACTTGAAGTGAAGTAATTGTAGTACTACGAAATGAAGTGAAGTAAATGAAGTGAAGTGATGAAGTAATTGTAGTATTAATGAAGTGAAGTAATGTAATGAAGTAATTGTAGTATTAATGAAGTAAAGTGTAATGAAATGAAGTAATGTAGTACTAGTGAGTTAATATTTTTTTGTTAAATTTGGCGAGCTAAAAAAAAAATGGTCAACGAGGAAAATATTTAAGATAAATGACGATATTTTCTCCAAAGTAACATTTGGCGACCTAAAAAAAAAAAAGGTCACCAGCCAGATTTCTTCATTCGATTCCAAAAAATTTTCAAACCATGGGGGGGGGGGTTGTTTCAGTTTCCAGAGATTTCTTCATTTAGCTACATCAACTTTGGTGTTTGTACTTTGTAGTGTACTACACTACACATCAAAACGTGCGAAGTGTGCACTTCAATGTAATGTAGTACTACATTGTAGTAGTGAGTACAGAGCGGACCCATCACTAGTGTAAATAGCCAATCCGCTTTACTGAAATTTGATCTTCAAATTAATACCTCTCAAGATGATATGCATGTAGAATTCCTGCAATGAAAATTATGCTTTCCCTCTCAGAAAAACACAGATGAGAAAAATAAAATGCGTCAACAAATGATCACTGACCTGAATATCGCTATATCTTCAGCTTCGACAGTCGTCATCCTTGTACCGTCCTTTCAAAGCAGATACCTTGAGATGGTTCAGGATTCCTTCACGTCACAAATCTCGCGCGAAGGAATGTAAATTCTGAACTCCCGGAATTAAACCATCATAAAATTTACTGACCCAATTATTATTTCCTTTCATTCAAATGTGCATAGGCAAGACGAAGCGCTAGCGAGCTTTTTTTAAATACGCGCTGCCAGAAGAATATTTACAACAATATTTTTTCACCATAAGGCAGCTAGCGCTCAGTGCCATCTAGCGTCAGATTTCGCACCAAACAAGCAGTGTCACTGGCGACACATATGTGCCTCCGAGAGAGGTTATTATATTTTAATATTTATTTATCATCTTGAGAGATATAAACAATTAGACTATTATGTCGCCTTACTAATCACTATAACGGGATATCGTCTGGAGACAGCAACATTCATATATTCTTTATGACATAGGCTCAGTTCAAAAGTAAAATATTGATATAATGGGTTGACGATCGATTGAGTATGTAATACATGCTCGTCATAGACACACGGTATTGACCTTAGAACCCGTGCACTCGGGGTAAACTTGTTAATCTAGAACTTATTTCTAAATTTTATTTATTGATTTGCATTAGTCTTAATCTTGTTCTGAATATTATTTACAATTTATTTATTTTATCTCTAAGTCATTGTTTATTATTAATTTATCAAAAACAGCGTATTGTGTAATTATGTTCAAAATTTTCATAGAATATTTATACTTTGTATTCTAATGTCACTCTAGGACCATCTATTAGGGTCAATAATGACCTGTTGACGTTCTGTTTTGTTGAAAAAAAATCGATGAGCGTTACATAGATGAAGTGATCACCTAATGCTTCGCACCATGTCTTTCTTATGAGCCCACCACACGCGCAAGCATAACCACACTTTTGCATGCGCATGCCGGTCGCACCGTGTACAAAACACCAACTGCACGCACGGTGTTCCGTGCACAAACGTTCGTGTAGTTGGTGTTTTGTACACGGTGCCCCGTTTACAAACCAGCAAAAGTGTTGTGATACTTGTGCGTGTGATAGGCCCATTACCCTGTATACTTATTTATTTGTAATCTTATTTATTTGCATAATTATTGCTAATTCTTTATATATCTTACCTATTATGTACCTGCATGTGATAATCTCTTTTTATATATCCATAACCTTTTATATTTTTATATATCACTTGTATCATAATTTAATATGACATGTATTAATTGTTCGAAGAATATTTTTTCTTCTGAATGAAGGTTTTAACATTGTGGTGACATTATAATTAAAATAAAACACAAAGTACTTTGTTTTCACCACTTTATTAGATATACAATCTACATGTTTCGAGAACAATGTGCTCTCCTTCAAGAATGTGTGGGACTGTACTTACCTCCCACATACCGGAATAAAGTTTATTAATATTATTTTATGCCAGCCAACGATTAGTTGTAAGCCCTGTGCACGCTCAAAGACTTCCATGCCTATTTTCTCGTATAAATAGCTTCGTCTCTGCGAGATATTCTATGAGATGTCTAGATCATCGAGCAAGTTATTTAACTATACTGCGTATTCGGGTGCTGGAAGCGAACAATATTTATAAAATTCGTTGAAGAATTTGAATATTGCAGTTTTAAAAATAAAATTCTCGGCTGAAAATAGTTTACAAACGCATAACTCTGGAAATTGAACTCTTTGCATGCAGATTCTCTGCAGAGTGCGACGTATTACAGAATTTGAAAAGCAAAGCTTTCAGTTATTTCTATAGAAAAATACATTTCAATAGTGTCGAACTTACATGTTGGCGAAAATGATTTGACAGTGTACGCCTTCACATTTGATAGATAAATTCAAAATATGAATAAGCAGCATCTACAAATGAAAACTATTACACTTTATTGATAATACTTATCATTTAATAAATGAAATTGGTATTCTTTAATGTTTTCTATGACATACAATTAGTTAGAGAATTATTATTACTCATAAAAAAGTTGTGCTAAAATATTTTAATTTAACTGTATCCATTGAGTCTAACAAAATTCAAATTTATATGTCTGTTCTCTAAACAATTGTATTAAATTGTCCCTTTGTCCCATCAAAACCAATTTTTGCATAGTTACTTTTTATGACCTTGCGCAAAACATAGGCCCTTGGTGAATTATTTTAAATTTCATCTCTTTCAAATTGTGTTCCGTTACACTCTAGGACTCTGATGTAAATATAGTTTCCCAACCCAAGTCATCCTTCTCCTGGCCACACCAAATGTTTCTTACGTCATTTTTCTTCAAGGCCTGCACAAAATAAAACAACTTCTATCCGACTCTCAGTCATTAAATTTTATTAAATTAAATTTAAATTGAATTTTTATTTAATTTTCACAAATATATAATGAGTTCATAACTGAGTATTTAAGCACATAACGACATGTAGCCGTATATGCAAAAAGAGTTATACACCGCCAAACAAGAATTAAATTGAATTGTGAAAATAATTCAGTTTGATTTGATTGACGCGGAATCGGCATTTAACATTTTTAGACCACAACAACAACATTTTAACACAAATCACCCACTGATATTATTTTCCAGAACTAGTGATATTGTCTCATATTCCTCTCTCACGCAGATTGACCAATGACCAAAGGAAATCAAACTGGATAATTATATATAATTTTATTTACGAAATTTCAATTTCGGCCTCTAAAGATATCATTATTTCATTATTTTTGTCTTTTATCTTAACTAACATGAGTTAACCTGTGTCTCAAAAACTGGAGCTGATACATAAAAAAAGTAACCCATTAAAACCAAGTTTTTACAATACTCCCATTTTTGGGTTTCATGTCTACCATATACATCGGAATCTCCATACAACTTGTATGAAAAAACCATTCAAAAATTTTTAAATCCTAAATTATACTATAATTATTATTATTTTGTAACGAAAATTTGATAGATCTTCTTGTTCATCGCCACGGGTCTGTTTGCAAAGTTTCAGCTCGATTGGATCACGAGAAAAGGGTTAAAAATCGATCCAAAGTTTTTTCGACGGCAAGCAAGCAAGCAGACGCCACGAATATAAGGGAGTAAAAAGCAATTTTTTTTTGTAATCGATAATATACAAAATCTGTTCTTACTTTTCGGCACTATTTTTTCTATTTATTTTATTGCCCAGTCGTATTTAAGCAAATTCAGAGTGCATTTTTACAAACTCGCAATAAAACTACGTCTCTTACAGTTATAATCTACTTTTAATATTTATCAATTAATATACATATATTATAGTTATCTCACAGAGATGAAACTGTATTTCTTATGGGAAAGTAGGTATAGAAGTCATTTGGGTGTACATAGGACTTATGACCTATCGTATGGTTGGCTATGTACACCCAAATGACTTCTATACCTACTTTCCCATAAGAAATACAGTTTCATCTCTGTGAAATATCTATAACATACATTAATTGATTAATAATGTCTCTGTGACAAAAATCCAGCACTGTTCTGAAAGATTTGAACAAACTCAAAATATATTAATATTTACAGAATAAGTTTACTTAGTTTAGTATACATTCGCTAACTGTTATTTTATAAATACGCTAATTTTACTTATTTAAAAATAAAACACGAACGCTCTTCTCTCATAAAAAGTTGCATAGTTAAAGTTAAATGGAAACTCGTGGCGCGCGGGGTCTTGCAACACTGTCCGCTCATTTCGATTGCGGAAACAGTGTAACGCAAACATATAAATTTTGCCGGGGATTCTGCGTGTCACATCCGGAGATTAAAATCCGACCTATCCCGTTTGGAATTTAAATAAATAAATATGGCGTAACTGTTTAAAATGTCATAAGTAATCCGGCTGTCCGTCACATTATCCGGGGCCCGACCAATTTGATATCGTACGGTTTTGAGCGCGCACCCCTCCCCTCGCAAGCAGTCGCACGAGTCGTAATAAAAAATGCATTAAATTGCATTAAGGGTGGAATGCCATCTAATATTGTACAAATGGGATTTAGAAGTTGGGGCACATCTCCCCTCGGGAAGGTGAACTTTATTTACTTTATCCATTTCTGAATATCGCCACTGTTGTACAACTGTGGCAACACGTACGCACTTTCATTATTTTTTTCATCCGAGCACTTCTAGCTTCTATACAGGGTTATTTGTAAAAACATAATAACCTCGCAGTACTATATTCCTGCCTTGATTATGAGTCGAAAATGTTCAAGCTATTATGACCTAATATCAATAGTTAAGGAGATATGCGACATCAAAGTTTGCATTTTTTTTCAATATTTCTGACTTATTTTTTGTAAAACATTGGACTATCATTACAGTAACTTATATCGAATATGAAAAATTCATTCCCTTTAATACAAGTCAAATAAAAAAATAAAAACCTTCGAATTCCAATTGGAATTTTTTCAGGGTTTTTATCATTTTATTTAACTTGTATTGAAACAAATAAATTTTTCGTAATCGATATGAGTTACTGTAATGATAGTCCAACGTTTTAAAAAAAATAACTCAGAAATATTGAGAAAAAAAAATCAAACTTTGATGTCGCATATCTCCTTAACTATTGATATTAGGTCATAATAGCTTGAACATTTTCGACTCATAATCAAAGCAGGAATATAGCCCTGCGAGGTTATTAATGTTTTACAAATAACCCTCTATAATTGCATGGCAGGTGACTCCATTTACCGTGCAATTTATAAGATCAGCACCTTATATGGAAGCGACGTTCTGTCTTTTACTTTTAGTTTATTCGTTAAATATATCGGCATTAATACTAAATTCGTTTAAAAGTTGCAAACTGCGCCTTGATGTGTACGTATTCATTACATCCGTTCTGCAATTTAAAACACGTGATAATGCAAGCAGTTATAAAAATAAAGTAATAAATCTAGTCATCAAAAATTACTCATTTAAACGAATTTTCTTCTCATGTTCGATTGGATTTAATCTTAATATTAGGTCCTTACATATGAAATTGGCGTTTTGCCGTACTGGCAAATTTGATCTCAAATATCTTCTCTTTGGATAGGAATTCCAAATCCAAATTTATACAGCTATTTACTCATGTATTTGTGTTTTGAAAATTATAATTCATTTGTTTTTTCCTCAATTGTTTTTTTCTTTGCGTCACTCAGTTTACAAAATGAAAAACTTGAAATATCGCGTTATTTACGAGTACGAGTTCCACCGTGGCACCAGTGCTGCAGAAACGGCTCGAAGGATTAATGATGTGTATGGCGACGGTGCCGCAAAAGAAAACACAGTGCGTTTTTGGTTCCAACGTTTTCGTTCTGGAAATTTCGACCTGCAGAACAAGCCCCGTGGACGGCCGGAGACCAAAGTTGATAATGAAGAATTGAAGGCTATTGTGGAAGCGGATCCATCGCAAACCACATCCGAGTTAGCTGCAGGCTGCGGTGTTAGTGATAAAACTGTTTTAATCCACTTGAAGCAAATTGGTAAGGTGAAAAAGCTTGAAAGGTGGGTACCTCACGAATTGAGTGAAGCAAATCAACAAACGCGCGTTGACTGCTGCGTTGCATTACTCAACCGGCACAATAATGAAGGGATTTTAAATCGAATCATTACCTGTGATGAAAAGTGGATCCTGTACGATAATCGGAAGCGCTCATCGCAATGGCTGAACCCTGCCGAACCAGCCAAACCATGCCCCAAGCGAAAATTGACTCCAAAAAAGTTACTTGTGAGCGTTTGGTGGACTAGTGCTGGTGTCGTTCACTACAGCTTTCTTAAATCTGGCCAGACGATTACGGCAGATGTCTATTGTCAGCAACTGCAAACCATGATGGAAAAGCTAGCTGCTAAACAACCGAGGCTGGTTAATCGCTCTAGGCCACTGCTGCTTCATGATAACGCTAGACCACACACTGCACAACAGACGGCTACCAAATTAGAGGAGCTTCAATTGGAATGTCTAAGACATCCACCGTACTCTCCGGACCTTGCCCCAACAGATTACCATTTTTTTCGAAATTTGCATAACTTCTTGCAAAGGAAAAAATTCAACTCCGATGGGGCAGTCCAAACCGCCTTCAAAGATTTTATTGATTCCCGTCCGAATGGTTTATTTAGTAAAGGGATCGATGAACTACCTATGAGATGGCAAAAGTACATAGATAGCAATGGTACATACTTTGATTAAATAAATATATTATAATAAAAAAAAATCGACTTTATGTTCCTCCCATACTAAACGCCAATTTCATATGTAAGGACCTAATATCTAATTTACATATCTTAAAAATATGATTTAATATGATTTACATATCATAAAATATTATAATAAATTCCCTTTTTAGTAAGTAGATATATATTTTGCTATCCATTTCTGATTACCCTTATACTTTTAATTCTTTGAAATTCATAGTTTGTTCGTAACTTAAAAATTTCACTTTTTTGTTTAAGTATGTTTATTGTTGCTATATATTAATACATAACATATTACCTCTTTGGAAAATTGTAAGATGATCTCTATACTATGTTATAATCAAGTGTAATCTGATTTTTATATGTACTGTTAGTTTCCCATGAATAATAAAATAATAAAAAATTAAGTGGTGGTCATAATGGGCTACAGTATTCAGCTGACTTCAAACTAATGTTTCAAACATATATGTGCATGAAGCCTTGTTATTGATATTTTGTTTATATGGCTTATATTATTTAATTTAGAGTCTAGCAGGATACCCAAGCCATTAACTTCCGTTAATTTGTTCAAATAATCTTTATTTATTCTATAATCAAAATTAATTGGACTTTTAACTCTAGCAAAGATAAAACTGTGACATTTATCTGCATTCAAATAAAGTTTATAGTTAAGCAGCACCAGACATGAAGTTTATTAAAAGATTCCTGTAGTAACATGCATCTAATTGAAACAAAAAATTTCATCTCGTCTGTATATAACAATACTTGTACTAGATCTGCAACGACAGTAACAATGTAATTTATAAAACAATTGAAAGCAAAGTTCCGATGTGAGAACCATGGGGAACGCCACTAATTACTGTGAATAATTAATAAATTTTACTTTTAATGACCTACTGCAAAATTCAATAATTGAATACCGCATTCTCAAGCCACGTAAAGCTCGAAATAACATTATTAAGTATAATATCAGGAGGTAAAATGTGTACGTACTTAAATAATTTCTTAAGGATGAAGTCTTATAAAAATTATATTAACATTCTACTTAACCGGAGGCATTGTTTGCTTTGTACTTTGGTTCAGAGAGCGCTGCGCCTTCCTTTGTTCTCATTGAAGAATCTCATACGTGAAACGAGGAAGGATCGCAGGCAAACAAAAAGGTAAAAGTTCTCCTTTTACTTGTTTTAGATATCCATTATAACTGTTTGATATTTGTTCGATTGAAAAAACCTTAATTCTTACTCTTGACCTGAAAACATAACAATTTTAAGAATATTTAAGTATATCCAAAAGACATACTGATCAATAAACGCATAAATTTTAGTTACAATGTTCTATTTTTAATGGTTTTAAAAAAATAACTGTTTTTCTTAAAAACTATGCAAACAAAAAATTATGTGGGATCATTAAGTTAGGTGAAAAATATTTACTTCGTCACCTACCTCTACATGAGTTTAATAATATTTAAAGTTTTACTCAAGTTTCGAGAGAAATAAAAATTTTCATCGACAGGTGAAAACTTTTTTATAAAGCTGATTACTTTCAAATTGTAGACGCAAGAAAGTTAATTTTTTTTACCTAATTTGATGATCATCATGAATACTCTCTACAGTGTCAACGCCAAATCCATCAATACTTTGTTTAAGTAATTCGAAAGTTAACAAAAGACGTAAACTGAATTATGCTTGCCTGTTTCTCAATCTGTTTATTGTACTTATATATCTTATAATTTTCTTTATCAAATCATCATAGGGACTATCTTGCAAAGCAGCTGACAGCAATTTGGAATTACCGTTTTTTTCGAATATCGTTAGTTTTCAATCATAGTTTTTAATTATTATGAAAAAACTAAAATAAATATTAATAATACTCTTTATATATTATTGATTTATCTGTCAGTTACTTTGCGGTTCAACATGATTATTTTAATTTACCTATGCTTAATTGCAATGCAATTTGCAATGCACAAAAAATTAATTACACATTAAAAAAATACTATCTTTATCACATTTATCTCAAAATGTACTATTAGTGTTTGAACAAAATTATTTTTTTAAATCGTGTCATAAATACCAAAACCTAGTAAATTCTTAAAATTATATTATATAAAAGTTTATTTCAATAGTTTTCATACAAATACTTTTTTTTTCATAATACAAGGTGAGGAAAGCCATCTAACAAAAATTAAATAAGTATGACTAGATAATTGTGTTTTTATTTTCATATTGCAAAGATATACTCTCAATATATCTAAGAACGCTCTGAGGACACGCACTGGGTAATCTATTTTTAGTACCGAGCTCTTATGAGATGAATATATTCGCACGCCTGACTGACCGTTCACGACATCCTCAATGTACCTACTCTTTTCAAATAAATGCTACGATCAAGTCAAACGCGTTGATTTTCTCTCCTACAAAAAGACATTCCAGACCATGAAATATTGGAACCAATGAAGGAAAGGCTAAGTACATAAATTACATATTATGTAAAAGATGTTTTTAAAAATTTATAAAATTAATTTACAATATTTTTTAATTTTATTTTTGTAATACACACACACACACACAATTTGAGTTAATAACTTAAATACAAAATGTATCAATCTAATCGGGCAGGTCAGGGGAGAGCGCGATGGGAAGGGGTATTTTTTTCCGCAAAAAGCTCTAGGATTGGTGAAGTGGACTGAAATATGATATTATTTATTAGTGTGTTTTTAAGATAAAATTAAAACAAACTATAAATTATAATGTTGCACCACGAAGTATCTGCCAAATCTTTCAATGATACATATAAAATTATTTGGTTTCTGTTACATAATACAACATCATTAAAACTGATTTATTATTTCGAAAACAAAGATCTCTTTCATTGAATGAATAATTTGCATAGTTAAATTTTCATTCTTCTATGAGAAAGAATTTATTTTACATTGTATAATTTTCCTAGGTCTCAGGTGAAGTAGGAAGCTTTTAAATTGAATAAATCCTTCAACCTTGCGAAATAACAAACGTCTCGCTTCGTCTTCACATTATGAAATATCGAAAAAACAGTCACTTTAAAGAATTCTCGGTAGATTCTGAAACCAGTTTCATTGACGTAAAACATTAATCGATTCATTTATTGGGCAAAAATAATCCGTCAAAATGAGATAAAATCGTAAGAAGTGGTTTGTTACATAGGTATACGAAATGTATTTTATTGAAAAATTCTTTATGACATTTTATCTGGTCTTGTATTATATTCTTACATAAAAATCTAAGAAACTTCCTCTATTCAAGTTGACAAAAATGCTTCTATGAGGTTCTCAAATACACGAAACACTTTTTCTTATGCATTTTTCATTTCAATCAAATTTATTTATTCTGTTTATCAACTCCGGGTGATAAATACAAATCAAAAGTGGTTTTATGAATATGACTAATAATAAATTTGTTTATAATAAATAGGCGCAAGGTATTTTCGATAAATATTATAAATAAACACATTATTTTTTTGAGAATGTTGTCTGCATAATGATAGGTACTTACTGAAGATAACACATTCATTTTTATAAAAAAAATGATGTGTTATTGATTTTGCTGACCTAAATACAGTCCAGATGACATTTCAGTATCCCGATTCCTATAGTTACTGCGGGGTTAGTGTGGGGGTAATGTCCGCGTAGCGTCAGCAGTCCATTGTCCAATTGTTGGATTTGCTGATCTAAGTACAACCAGTCGTGAACCAGACATTCAAAGTCTATCGTCAGCGATAAGGTTCCTGACTGGAAGGGGGAACGAACAAAGAGTCGGGGAGCATAGACGCGGCCCTTCGACATTGCATCTCTCACTCGGACAGTCGAGAGTCAATCAATCAGTCTAGTGCTACTTCCTTATCTGAACACTTTCACTGCCTCTCGGAGCTTAACTCCTGGAGAAATAAAAGTCAACCATACGACGCTCTTACATTCCACGACCTGCTTACCATTCCCTAAACATGTATTATAGGATCTTCTTTCATCGTAAGGAATTTCCCATATTAACATGATTTTCACCTATATATAAATATCATAAGCTAGTTATATTTTCAGTATTATACTAAATTGTTATGGTGGAATTTCCAACATGTCTATTAATATAATATTGTATATAATATAATATATTACATATATGGTATATATTATATACCAACGAGGTCGAGATGCGAGCGCCGGCAAAGATTAATGTTCAAGCTCAGCAGTCAGTAATTTAAACGTTTTATTTGATTTTTATATGGAGAGAATATTGAACGAACCGATTTAAAGCAACCTATATAGTTTTTCTCATGTCTCGAAGATGCTTGAATACGAAGTGCATTAGTATGTCTTGTCCCCGTACTATTTTATCTCGTTTTCTAATCTATATCGGACATATTAAAAAAAATTGGGCATATTTTGTACATGTTCATTTATTTTCTTTGGGATTGTCGGATATAAATAGAGTTTATATCACTTCCGGGTTTTTATATTTTAAATAAATAAAACAAAAAATATATGTAATATTTATTAATTATTCATAATACAAATAACATTCTTGACTATATATTTTCATCTTCATAGGTAGGTACTATATATAAATGGAGCGTCATTTTACATTCATATGTAAATATATATTTATATTTGTAATCGTATAAGTTAAATTAATTGAATATTGTATATAATAATAATATTGTATATATAACATACAATACAGATTGTGCTCACCTTAATGCTGATGGTGATATTCTGGCAGATCATTCATATCATCATTCAAAAAGTCACTCCTACACAACACCAATTTTCTTGACACCTGAACCTATAGAAAACATTAATCAATTATTTAGTTATATCTTTTTACATGTTCACATAACATTCATCATCTTCATCATCTTGTCCTTGTAGGTTTGAGGGCCCAAAAACTCGACAAGGTGCTTCCATATTCCCCTGTCTTGCGCTGCTTCCGCACTAGTCAACCAGTCTAGACCCAATCTGTTTTCATACACATTTTTTGTTGCTTCTCCCAGCTTAATCTAGGGCAACCCACCGACGGTCTTCCTTCCGGGGTAACCAAGAGGATTCTTCTTCACATTACATTAATACTTTAAAATATGCACACACATGTTTATGCCAGAGCAGGTCAAAGACGCTTGTAACTGGGATAACGGGCTGAGTTTTAAATAATAGTATATAGTTCTTTATGTATAATGTACTCATTATTATGTTTGTATCTCATTGAATAAAAATAAATAAAAACCCTCTTTATTTTTTTTCTTCGTTTTCTCAGTAGTCACGCATCGTGCGGTAGGTAAGATATTAAGGGTGAAAACGATCTGCTACATTTATTGTACGGTTCGAAGGTGGTCTCTGCATTGAAGTTATTACCATGGACTGATCATCGTAGTAGTGACCTTATGCGTGATCTGGTTTCTTCTCCTCTAATTCTCCGTGGTGATAATATGTCCAGGACTTATCTGAGGATTTATCGGAGTCGTATTGTTTAGGATAGACGCTGATGCTCCTTCCTCTTTAAGGGGGTATTCTAGTCTAGAGGCATGAATATATTTTCAAGTCCAATAAAAAAAACAATGTTTTTAGTATACATTATTTTACCAGATTTTTATTGATGTTTGAAAAATACAAGCAAAATCAAATGAACAAATTGAAAATGCAATGGGGGGATGATTCCAACTGTTAGTAATCTGAAATAAAACAATGTATTCATTCATAATTTTAAAAAATGCTACTTTTGTCCGAAATTGACGCAGATGTCAAAATTTTTGTTTCGAAAAATAGCGACTGTTTAAAATAAAAACATATTTTTTTTACCAAATTTTTTTGACTTTCCGAATTTTTTAAGAATAGTAAAAATTAAAATTTTGTTACATTTCTGGTTTGTACTATAGAAGAATGTATAAAAAAAGTTCACGCCAAATATCAAGTAAATCGGTCATGTCATCTGTCTCGAAAAAAGGAGTTGCAAGAAAAACGCATTTACAGTTAGAATTAAAACTGATAGAAACTGGCGTCAGCTGAACACTAAATATGAAAAGATTATTTCAAAGTGCGAACGATCTTTGGTTATTTTATTTCAAAATATGTATACCTATATTTAGAGTAAGGATGGTTTTATGTGGGAACACGACCGCGGGTAGATGGAAAATCCATATGCCTATTGTTCGATTCGCTCTGGCCTGGCCGGTTTAGATGCCGCATCACTAAAATACCTAGCTCCCCGAAAATAATTTGAATTTCGAAAATTCTCTTCAGGACATATTCTTATAAATTTAAGCTTTGAAAAAATGAAAAAAAAAAGATATTTTCAAATTTCTAGACTCGAATACCGCCTTTACTATTTATATGACTGTATTTTTTATTTTGTCCGCGTTCCTTAGAGTTAATGTTTCAGTACCATAGAGACATTGGAACGTATGAGTTCTGACATTATGTATATATAATTTGTCATCTTTAAAATGACATATTATCTGTAAAAGATGAAACGTACTTTACCAGTAGTTATTGTGGCTTGTAGGTTAGCGTCGCATTCTGATGATCGATATTGCATAAGTCTGCTCCGACAGTCGCAACTTCACTGGAACGAAGTAACAAATGTGAGTTTCTAAGATATTTGAGAACGGTTGATAAACGGGTGGTTTTATAGAAAATAATCCAAAACTGCACTGGGAATGTAACGGAAACGTAAATACATGGAATATAAATTAAATTGTTTTCAAATATGTGGTGGTCTGTAAGTAATCATGATATATTTTAGGTGTCTCGTGGAAAGGAAGCTATTTTCTCATTTATTATTTTTTAAATATTTGAAAGTATGTATGGAAGTCTTTTTGGGTATTCATAGGACTTACGACCTATCGTACGGCTGACTTAAGTGAATTTCCTAAGTTGTGTTTATGCTTAATTTGCGCACCTTGTTTTATATACGAGTTGTATTTTACTATCGCCACCTTGATTAAAATTACTCGGACTATTGTATCTTTATAATCTTGCATTGATAAACGCTGGTCAAACTACATAAGTATTTTATTCCAGATTACCTGTGTGGTACAGTACTTCATTTATTTAGTTCGCAATCCTCATCTTGCATACATACATCGCTTCATTTCATAGAATACGGAAGAAACCGAATGGTAAAGGCGGACTTCTTCATCACCTCTTCGAATTGGTGACCACGTACTGCAAAAACCTCTTTCTTCTTGCCCATTTTTCTTGTAACATAACACATAACTAATCATAACTCATGAACATGTTCAAGAGGCCTCTGACTTCCAGACGCGGATAACGCCAGCATTTCGCTAACTTAATCCCATTAATCCCAAGAACATTAAATGGTTGCCGGGCACTTGGAATATAATCGAATCGTGTTTAGTCGGTAGCCATTTGTCCTCACCCTTGTGAAATAGAAGTAGGGGTTGTTCGATTTAGGAGGCGCCAATAGGGGAAGCCGCGGGCGAAGGAACAAAGGTCCATTCAGGAGGCACGCGCCCGTGGAAATAAGGGAGACTTAACACAACCTTACTTAAGGGAAGGTTATGGTTTAACCCTCTTAATTTATGAATAAACGTGCATGAAGCGGATATCTCAATAATTCACCTTCACGATGTACATAAAAGGAAGCATATGTACCGAAGTACGTACAGCAATACATATTATACCTACACTAAGTATTTAGATTATACGAAGGTATGTTTAGAACATCAATGAAAATCATGTTTGTAAAAAAACGAACATCTTTATAAAAAAAAACAATGTTTTTGTTTCCTTTTATTAGCTTACCTTGAGTGGTTAAATATATCACCTTGATATGTTTAAAAGTTTTTTTTATATTTATTATAGCTTTTTTATGAAAAATTTAAGTCATCACTCATTCAAAAAAAATGGACTACCACCTTGTCCCTGATAAGGGCTATGATGAGGCACTAAATAGGGGCAGTGTTAAAATGTGAATTTTTAACTTTCAATAAAACACAAATCACTTTGTTTTCACCACTTTATTAGATTAAACAATCTACATGTTTCGAGAACAATTCTCTTTTTCAGGATTATTGGTGTACTAAAAATTGAAATAGTAAACCATGCAAATGTGTTACGGTGAAGGGATGGGTGAGGGGTGAAAGTAGGAAAAATGTTAATATTAGGTCCTTACATATGAAATTGGCGTTTAGTATGGGAGGAACATAAAGCCGATTTTTTTTTATTATAATATATTTATTTAATCAAAACATGCACCATTGCTATCTATGCACTTTTGCCATCTCATAGGTAGTTCATTGATCCCTTTACTAAAAAAACCATTCGGACGGGAATCAATAAAATCTTTGAAGGCGGTTTGGACTGCCCCATCGGAGATGAATTTTTTCC
>JADDOH010019202.1:0-19923 GCA_016648135.1 Agrypnia vestita
GGTTGTGTGGGGTGGTACTTGCCCCCGCCGCTGGAGTGACCCGTGGACGAGCCAACCGTGGAAATTGGTTGTGTCCACTGTTTTCCCATTATTTTCGAATGATGAAGAACTTGATTCAGTGCGGTCACGGTTGCATTGTTCCCCCAGGGAGGCGGTTTATGATCCCTTCACTACCGTCAACCATTGTAGGTGAAGCTGGACGAAACAGGTCATAAGGCAACAGCAAAGTTTCAGGATGTGGGTCCATTAAAAATATTTTTTATTTTATTTAGAACAAAAATAAAAACACAGGCACGACCTATACGTCATCAAATATTTCTTCAAATCATCAATTACATTTTAGTCAACATGCAGCTGGTACACGCAGCGTCTGCGCGCGCAACATCAAGATCGTTTCAAACGAGGCCGTTCACATTCACACTGCAACGAGATTAGAATGTACAAAGATACAAAATCACGCAAAGAGGCCGCCCTGATAGCAATCAGCAGAAATTTTGACCAGATTTTATTTTGATAACTTTTAAAAATTTTATTTGACTTAAGTTGTTTGATATAAATTACGTTAATATTAGTCTAACATTTAACAAAAGACAAGTCAGAAATACTGAAAAAATGCAAACTTTGATGATATTATGAAAGAAGACTTCTCTGAATTTTTGTTATTAGCTACGAAACACCGTTTATATTACTGGTCAAAACAAAAATGTTATGATAACACAAACGAATGACAATAGACTCGTAAATCTCATAATCTATCATTCATGTACAATGAAATTTTTAATTAAATGCCAGAGGGAAAATTAGGAAATTTAAAATGATACTTTGTGTTGTGTAAAATTTAAATTGGGCAAAAATTTATGAATTTACACATCATTGCTCTCGGTGCGAAGAAAATTGAGCGTCAGGCCGTCAGGCGTAAGTCACATCAGTGTGCCTGCGTACATGTGTGTGTGAAGCATTAACATACTTGTGCATCTGCTCACTCACACATATCGATAAGGTAAGGCATTTGTAAATCATGTTAAAGTATATTTTTCATTTTTCCTCATTAATTGGTCATCAAGACACAGTGCATTATTCTATTATAGTGGAAATGTCAGAACTAATACATTAGCAAACTCTGTAATTCCCAGATTACACTCATTAGCGAATGAGCATGCAGAGGCGGCTGACATTTTTGCTGATAGTATAACTGTGTATAGGACAAAGTTGATACAATTGTTTACATATCAACGAAATGGAAATGGACAATAAATTTTTCTATTTTACCTTTAACTATTATTATTTCTACCTTTAACTGTATTATTATTTTAACTGTCTCATGTTATTATTTAAAAAAAATATTCTGTATATTTGTAAAAGCCCATAAGGGCGTTAAATAAATAAATAAATAAAATAAATAAATTCTATACTCGCAGGTAGGTTTTAAAATGTCGGTCTATTTTCGTTTGAACCGAACATCTACTTTTACAAAATGTATCTTAGATTCGGCCGCGGGGGTTGACGGATTTATTTGTTTGTCGTGTCGATGGCGTGCGCACCGGCGAATACGAATTTGGCCAATTTCGCAGCTGTCCCCTTCGCGTGGACAATACATTTCGCGCGGGATGGACAAAATTCTCGGCGGATTCCGCGGGCCGCTGCTGCAACGATAAATTGTATCGGCGGTGTCATGGCGGCGGGCGCCGCGATACTTTCCCGCCGGCAGAGCGGCGAGATGTCACGTGACCGGAATAGCCAATCACGTATCGCCGCGCCGCAGGATTGACCGGGAACCGCAGCGCTGCCAGTTTGTATTTCAATGAAATTCGAGGCGAGGTCGGCGCGAATAATTGTGGCGATCGGAAAATCTGTCTCAGTGGTTAGTATCTGCTTATTTTGTACTTTGGTGGCAATATTTATCCGAGAGCAGACCATCTCTCCTATTCTATTCTCGGGTTAACAACAGCACCTTTAATATATTTCAAAGCAAAACAGTTTTAACGAGCTGTAACCTATAAGTATTTACTTATTTATAGCCGACACCCGTGAAATAGTTTTAATGATTTTTATCAAAATATTTGAATATTTTTTTTATATTTCCCCTGCCGGCAGTAAATGGTACTATGTTAAACCCTGGCGATTGTGCGTAAAACTAAACGCGATGCCGTCCTTTGATGACAATATCACTCTGGCGAAAATGTAATTAAATAATTAATATTATAGGCATCAAAATAAAATAAAATGAGAAAAATATATTCCGGTACCGGGAACCGAGCCTGACTGATTGATAGACAACGAAATTATTATAATTGGGATGAGAGATTTTTTATATTTTTTATTCATTTAATTTATGGCACAAATACAGTTCTTATATATACATATCAGATTAAACTTTTTTTTTTAAATACTTGGTAGTCATGTAGACCACATCAGTAAAGAGAAGCTCTTGAGTCTGATGAGGGAGCCACAGTTCTTATTGCTTATTATAATATATAGGTACATAGTATATACAAGTTATTTATTAATACAGTAAAAAAGGTAGGTAAATTGATAATGAAAGTATTAGAGTTATTTTGAAAAAAGCTATAGGTTTAAATGATTTGTGAATTTAAGTTTGATTTTAGGAAAATTTTAATTTTTTTGATTTGCTCTGAGAGGTTACTGATGCATCGTATCTCGGTAGGTAAGTTATTATAGTAATTAATGGCTTTATAAATATAGTGATGCTGCATTTGGGTTGTTTTACATTTAGGCATTATAAATGTCAAGATATTTTTCAAATGTCAATATTTCTATCATTGTAGCGGTTCTGCATTTGGGTGCGTTGTGATGAGAGAAAAGAATTCCCACCCGACCGGAAGAATTCTTCGTGTTCAGTGTGTGTTCCAGCGTGTGTGGCCGCATGTGTGACAGTGTGGATGAATGTGTACAGCAAGGCTAATAATAGCAGTTTAACACAAGATGTAATACTCACTATTTGGGATAGCGGTTTGTTATAATAATCTTTTCAGGTTGTCTATACTTTACAGGTTGGTTTGCGGAATATTTCTTGTCGAGGCTACAATGATCGCTGACTGATTGGTCGTTGGTATAGCTTACCGCAGCAACCGAAAATAGTTTTATATGCTGCCATGAAAAAAATTGAGAATACTTGCACGTTTACCGAAAATATTGTCATTATGAATAATTAAATAAGCAAGTAATTAAAATTTCAAGAAGTGAATATTTCCAACGTACTTTATAAAAAAAATATTAAAATCTTTATAGAAAAGAATTAGGTACGTGTTTTGGTTTATACACCGCTAGGACATTAAAACTACTACCTTATAAAACCTTGCATTCATTTTGAGGGATTTTCTTATAAAATTACAGCATTATTTTTGAAAGGTGATTACAAGTTGATCATATACTGTCCATCCAAAGGTAGTGACTACTAGGTACATTTTCCCATCTTTCTGGCAGCACACGGATAACATGTCGAAAAATGACTCGTTTTTTGAGGCTATCCACAAATCGACCCATTTTTTGGTCTCCATAAAAAGTGAAGTGTTGCTCAGACCGGACATGAGTCATCGATCGAAACAAGTGGTATAATTAGAAGGATCAATGTCTGGAGAATACGACGGGTGCGGTAGTACTTCCCATTTTGGCGTTTCCAAGTATGAGCAGCTCAAAATAAACAACAAAAAGCAGATCCCACCAAATACAAAGGCTTCATCAAGTAACGCAACTCAACGTAACATTCCCCGTAAATGCTGTTTTGTTGGTACGTAATTCGACATATTAAATGCGTTTACACATCATAAAAATGATACATTCTGAAAACCAAAGCCATATGACAGTGCTTTGAGATGAATATAGTGACAATATGCCCCCATGCGATATAGTACAAGTAACGCCCTCTCTTGAGAATGCCTCAAAATTAAAGCACGGTTATTATAATATAAAACTGATATTCAAACACAATATGATAGTTTTATAAGATAGCAGAAAGCACTCGACAGTATGGATGTGTTGAGGTTCGATTCTCGCCGTTTTTCTCTATCAAAGCATCATCAGGAGAGTGGCTTATCGCCGCGGAGGTCAAGGGTGTACAGATACGAGACAGATTCTTTTTAACTTATTTCACTTCTTATAATACTTAGAAAAGCTTTTTTGTGCTACAATACAACCTTTTACGCTGAATAAATCTACGTAAACGCATTTTTTTGTAGATAGGTTTTTTTATGTCATTAAACCCTTGAATTCTTACCCTCCCATTCTTTGCCTGGAAAATAAATGGCCGCGTATATTGGAAAAACATACATTAGATGTGTAAATATGCACTTTTTAAAACATAAATATTAAATATTCATAGTTCAAATTAATTAACCGAATTAACCGCAACTTATTTTCTAATCAAAAATTATTTATTTTGTCTGACCGTTCACTTTGTTCGAAAGTTCTACCAGGGTAGAAGAATACAAGATAAGGTGGGTGGATTAATTGTACCCGGTGGACATCACAGACTCCCTGCGGCGCTTCATACTCAGCATGACAACTTAATTATGAAACATAATATCAAACAGAACAGGTCCTTAAATCTCCGTAGGCAGTCGAGTAACCGTAGTTAATTCCCGTCTGATAAACATTAAAATAGAACCATGTACGTTCTCCTCAAAAGCTCTATTCGTGTTCATTAGTCCGGTGAAAATATATAAGTAACTAAAATCTACATTCACTCTTATAAATACGTAGTCGTTTATTTAAATTTTTTTTTTTGTGTTGAAAACTTTTTGTGTTCGCTATCGAAAAAAATGTGGTCTTCCATAGTACAACCCCAGTATACTAAGAACAGTAATACGTCTTCATACAAACTGGCCGTTACCCATTAGAATATGTACGTGAGTGCTCGGCGCCGTGTACGCACGCACTGTGACGCACACATTGACATAGAATATGGGGGCACAAGGCGGCGGCAGTAAGGGCCGTGCCTTCGGTGCCATTCGCGCTCGCAGCCGCCGCTTTAGAAAAAAAATGCGCTTCCTGAAAAAATGCCTTTTTTATGTTTGTGGTGCTTTACTAAAAAAGTGTGTTGATTATCACAAAGACTGTGAGTTTTTAAAAGTCTACGTTGATGTTAATCAGCGTTCTTGCAATTTAAGTGCAGAAACCAGGTATACTAATTACAGAAATTTTCGGGTTTCGTGTCTACCTTATGCGTCGGAATTTCAGACGCTACGAGTTAAAAGAAAGGGAGTAAAAATAAAGTGACAACCCTAGCGTCAAGGCAAGAGTAGGCTAATAACTCGCCGACAGGCCGGAGATAACCTACTGTCCTGGGTATACTGTGGTACAACCTAGTGCACGGGTTGGCAGTTTGTCAAGCGAGAAGAGCCATATTGTCGTGGAAACAGAATAAAAATGGTTCCAGAGAGTCGCATACATGTAATATACGTATGTACATGTATGATTATTAGAAAAAAAAGTTCGATATGTCGCAAATAAAAAATTAATAAGAACAGCGTCATTGCTTCGCTTTTGATAGCTTTACTTCTTCTTCTTCTGCTTCATCTAGGACTTCATCCTGTCATTGCTCGGAGCCTATTCCTGGGATACAGATGTCCAGCTATCTCGCCATCTTTTATGCGGTCTTCCTGGGAGTCTGGTACCATACGGCAGCTTGTTCGCTGCTCACTACTCTCTCAGAACGAGCTCTCTCCACATGATCTCACCAGTAACGTCTTCCCCATCTTCCCCATATCCTCGACGTCACAAGTCCTTCGTATTTCGGAATTCCTCACTCGGTCTCGGATTGTCAGTCCCGCAATGGGTCGGAGAGTCTTCATCACAGTTGTTAGGAGATTTTTAGTTCTGGTAGTGTCAGCCCTTGTCTCGATACCGCACGTCATGATTGGGTGGACACGGGTCTTATATATTTTCACTTTGCTCTCGTTGAGCATGTGTTCCTTTCGCCAGACAGCATTTCTCAAGCATCCAGCAACAGTTGCGGCTTTGTTTGCTTGCTCTCTTACTTCTTCATAGAGGTCTTTACTGCTGGATATCTCGACACCCAAGTACTTGAAGCTCATTACTTGCTATATTATTTTATCGTCAATTGCAAGATTGCATCATACTGATGTCACCATGCTCTTAGTCTTATCTATAGAGATTTTCATGTTGAATCTTTGTGAGGATGTATGAAATTTGTACAGAAGTTTTTGAAGATCGTCTTCAAAGTTGGTTATTAATACCTTATCATCAGCATAACATATTATATCTCTCTTTTTGTCTCCCATGTTGTAGCCTAGATTCATTGATTTTTGATTTGACATCTTCTATTAGCTTATCCATGATGATATTGAATAAGAAGGGACTCAAGCTGTGTCCCTGTCTGATGCTTACTGCGGCTGGGATTTCTTTCGATAGATCACTGTTTACCTTTATGCGCATTTTGTTGTTAGTATTCAAATTATGTCTTTACTATATCTGGCAAATTGCTAGTTATTTTTAATTGAATACATGATTGTACATGTACATCTGTTTTATCATCACATCCGTTATGTACTCAGTGGAACACGGATGTGAGAATTACGTGGTCAATTTTTCTCCTGAAAATTAAAACTACTCCTTTGTTTACGCCTGTCATACTTTTAGCTCCACCAGTAGCAATGGAAATTATTTTATTTAGGTTAATTCCAGTGTTTTCCAGATATGTTTCTATCTTCTTCTTCTTCTTCTTCTTCATCAGCCTTCATTTTTCCACTTCTGGATATAGGCCTCATCCATATCCTTCCATGTTGTTTGCTAATTGTAGCCATTTCTTTCCCCCCACAGCGGCTGTATCGTCGGCCCATCTCTTTTGAGGTCTTCCGATCTTTTATTCTCCCAAGGTCTCCATTTCAGAACTCTGGGAGGCCATCTTGTAGCATCCTGCTTTGCGACATGTCCTGCCCATTGCCATTTTAGCTTCGCTACACGATCCATGATATCCACTACTCTAGTTCTGCGCCTAAGTTCGTTCTAATGCTATCTCTTAGGCTTACTCCAAGCATGGATCTTTCCATGGATCGTTGCGTGCATTTGAGCTTTTCTACACTTTTCTTTGCAAGGGCCATAGTCTCCACTCCATACGTCATCACTGGCAGTATGCATGATTCAAAGGCTTTTCTTGTAAGGCTAATTGGGATCTCTTTATTCTCGAAGATATGTTTGAGTTTGCCAAAAGCAGCCCAGCTCATTTCTATTCGTCTTGGCAATTCTGCTGTTTGGTTATCTTTGTTCATTTTTATATTTCGTCCTAGGATATTCATCTACTATTTCAATATTATTATTATTGATAGTGATGATATTGTTCTCTGGACTCAAAATTTTGTTTTCTTTACATTCATCTTGAGACCAATTTTGCTCGAAGCCTCTTGTAGTTCTTTTATCATTATACTTAGTTCATTGATATTTTTACTTTCAACTACTATGTCGTCAGAAAATGTTTCTATAGCATTCGTAATATCTTCTCCGCGTGTATGTCCCCCGAGCAGCAGCAGTCTAAGAAGTCCTTCTTTGGGACCTTGTGCCGACATATATTGCACAGAGAAGGTTATATTTGTGCTGTATCACAAATATTACCCGACTCATTGACATGCTGCTCTATTACATCTGAAAACATTTTGGCAATTCTTTCAGAAGATTTTGACGCTGAAGTTACGAGTTTCTGACTGAAGAGTCGCAATCTTCTATGTAAAGAGCCGCATGCGGCTCGCAAGCCGCTTATCCGGACCCCTGACCTAGTGTAACCAATTAATTCACACAAATATTCGCACTGAATCCGATATATAATTAAAAATTATATAGGTATGTGACGCCGGCGGTAATACGACACACCAGCCGATAAATGGCCGTTAAACTTCTAATACTAACACAAACTTGGACACACCCTGACTTCGGTATGGTATTGCAAGGCAATACTTAACCTACACTTCAACACACTTATCACATCGCTCCTACTATACAAGGCCACAATCCGGCCCATCATGACATATGCAGCCCCCACATGGGGCTACGCTGCACACACACACTTAAGCAGACTACAGATCCTGCAAAACAAAGCTATTCGGCTAGCACTGAATGCGCCGCGTTGGATCAGGATCACTCAACTACACCACGACTCAGGCATCCCGCCTATACAAGATCACATCAGAAACTTGGCCAGGCGTTTTTATGCAGGCATCCCTACCCACCATAAGCATACAATCAACACTCTGTCGCAATACGACGAAAACTACCCCGAAAGAATCAGGAGACCCAAGATGGTCCTCCTGGGGGCTCCTCCCTGCGCCACCCTAGCAGTAATACCCCCCCCCCCAATTTTCTTTGTTTTTCACAAGTGAAGTAAAGAAAGCCCTTCACTGATACATCATGATGGAAGAGCAAGGGGTCCACTAGTGACCCGGTACTCTGCCATTAGA
Source organism: Agrypnia vestita (assembly GCA_016648135.1). Taxonomy (NCBI): domain Eukaryota; kingdom Metazoa; phylum Arthropoda; class Insecta; order Trichoptera; family Phryganeidae; genus Agrypnia; species Agrypnia vestita. The sequence goes on from JADDOH010019202.1 coordinate 8,427, forward strand.
CAAGGTCAAGGTCAAGGTCACTTATCACATCAGCCCTGATGATGGACCCTGCAATGGGATCCGAAACGTCGGCTTGAGAGGTCACATATACACGGCATAATATCCCAGAAAACTATACACAGAAGATTCTGAACAGCCTTGAAAACCTGAGAACTTTTTTAGTTTAACTTTTGATTCCGCCTTTTTCAGGCTCAAACCAACAATGCATGGTTACTAGAAATACAATTGTCAATAATTACGTAAAATAATGAGATAAGTCACTAATAACACCTTACAAAGAAAATTTATCATTTTAGTAACAGAAACACAGTTATTAGAAAAAAAATCGAAATAAAGACAAATTTAAAAACATGAAAAACAATTTAAAACGCGTTTAGGTACGAATGTTAGCGCAAATGCCGAAAAATAAACTAACCACGCATATCAAGGCAGCCAACTGAAGAAAGTATACACAGGATTGCCCAATTTTAGGAATTAATGGGGTTTTACTGTACATACATATTCTATTCTATTCTATTCTTCATCTATTCTATTCTTCAACCAGACATATTCATGAAATCATTAAAATACGTTAAGTGAATATAATTACATAAATTTGACGACATTGCTTGACATTAAGAAAACATCTCGATACGTTTATCATCTTAAAAACAATGAAAGAATTTTGTCTTCGTGCCAAAAATGTGTTTGTTTGAGAATGAATTTATGACCTAACTAATTGCCTTTTCAATTAATGTTATAGCTAATCTTAAATAGTTCTATCGTTATTTAAAAAAATATTTATTTTAAGAAGCTACGAGAAAAAAAAATTAAGTAAAAACTGGTTTTACTTTGCAATTCTTAAATCCATCTTTTAAGTTGCTTGATTTATGTTTTAAAAATTATTAATGTTTATTATCATTATGATTATTTGAAATTTTTGATTAAGATGTGACCTTATAAATATTTTATTTAAAAATTGATTCGAATAATATATAGTCAATAAAAAAAATATTGAAGTTATCTTCTTTTGGCGCATTTAGGGTAAATTTTTTATTTTAACGGAAGTTGTGCACGTGCAGCGTGCGCATTGTAGCGGAAATGCGTGTAGCGGGAATGCGAGACCACGAAATTCGTGCGCATCCATTAAACTGTCAAAATTTTATTAATTTGAACTTAGTGTTTCTGTAATATTAGGTCCTTACATATGAAATTGGCGTTTTGCCGTACTGGCAAATTTGATCTTAAATATCTTCTCTTTGGTTAGGAATTCCAAATCCAAATTTATACAGCTATTTACTCATGTATTTGTGTTTTGAAAATTATAATTCATTTGTTTTTTCCTCAATTGTTTTTTTCTTTGCGTCACTCAGTTTACAAAATGAAAAACTTGAGATATCGCGTTATTTACGAGTACGAGTTCCACCGTGGCACCAGTGCTGCAGAAACGGCTCGAAGGATTAATGATGTGTATGGCGACGGTGCCGCAAAAGAAAACACAGTGCGTTTTTGGTTCCAACGTTTTCGTTCTGGAAATTACGACTTGCAGAACAAGCCCCGTGGACGGCCGGAGACCAAAGTTGATAATGAAGAATTGAAGGCTATTGTGGAAGCGGATCCATCGCAAACCACATCCGAGTTAGCTGCAGGCTGCGGTGTTAGTGATAAAACTGTTTTAATCCACTTGAAGCAAATTGGTAAGGTGAAAAAGCTTGAAAGGTGGGTACCTCACGAATTGAGTGAAGCAAATCAACAAACGCGCGTTGACTGCTGCGTTGCATTACTCAACCGGCACAATAATGAAGGGATTTTAAATCGAATCATTACGACGATTACGGCAGATGTCTATTGTCAGCAACTGCAAACCATGATGGAAAAGCTAGCTGCTAAACAACCGAGGCTGGTTAATCGCTCTAGGCCACTGCTGCTTCATGATAACGCTAGACCACACACTGCACAACAGACGGCTACCAAATTAGAGGAGCTTCAATTGGAATGTCTAAGACATCCACCGTACTCTCCGGACCTTGCCCCAACAGATTACCATTTTTTTCGAAATTTGGATAATTTCTTGCAAAGGAAAAAATTCAACTCCGATGGGGCAGTCCAAACCGCCTTCAAAGATTTTATTGATTCCCGTCCGAAAGGTTTTTTTAGTAAAGGGATCGATGAACTACCTATGAGATGGCAAAAGTGCATAGATAGCAATGGTACATACTTTGATTAAATAAATATATTATAATAATAAAAAATCGGCTTTATGTTCCTCCCATACTAAACGCCAATTTCATATGTAAGGACCTAATATAAATAATGTATTGTCAATTGTCAACCATTTTCAATCGAGAACTCAATTCAAAAGTTGAAGAATGATTGGTATTATTGAAAATTAGAACTGTTTATTCAATTACGATTTAAGGTGTGTATTAGGATTTTATGCTATTATCTGCTTTTGTAAAAACGACGTAATTGTTGGATATTCGTTTTTAAAACAAAAAATACATTCATTCATTCAACAATCAACACGGCTGTCAAAGTTGTACCGATAGCTTCGAAAGTATTGAATACCGATCCTTTGTAGGCCGAAGCAGCACAAATCTGACTAAAAAAAATTATCTATAAAAGGCGTCACGCAACGCGAGGTCAGTCAATTTATTTGATGACGAAAAGAAGTGTGATCAGTGACTCGTCATATTACAACACGCGGTATTAGTAAGCAAACAAGCGCAGTGTGACGACCATCAGTGATACCAGCGGAATAAAAGATGGATACCAGGGTGAGAAGTTTAGTTTAGTTGAAACAGCATTAATTAGTGTAAATTAAGGAACAGTTCGATAATAATACATTTACATCAGATACATTAAATAAAAGTAAGTAATAAATTAAATTAATTTCTAGTGTTTTCATTTGCTTCCCAAAGCCACGTCCCGTGATAATACATTAGAAAATATTCATTTAATTTTTTATTTGTTATATTAATTATATATTTTTAAAAATTTTTATTCGTTTTATATTTGACATCAGTAGAAATCCTCGTTTTCTTTTCACAGCTGTTTATATTTAGTGTATTTTTCATAGCTTCTATAGCAAAACCAGTCGGAATCCGCTTCTTTATGCGTTGTGTTTAAAATTTGTTATATGCGATGTTTAAAAAGTGGGCAGCCGATTATAAACGCGGACGGCAGAATGTTGAAGATGACCCTCGCAGTGGACAATCCGCAGTATAATTCCAGAAAGGATCAACTGAGTCATGGACCCGATTTTTCCAGATCTTCGAATAACCTAAAGTTGTTATTCGAATGAGTGGTATTCATGTTAGCTTCGGACCTGTATTCAAAATACCTTTATTTTGAAGATGTTGACGAATCCTTCTATAAAACTATTATTTTGAAAAATAAAAATATTTCCAACCATGCTCTAATGTGCTTTTTAACATAATAATTACCTAAGAAAATTAATATTCTTCCAATAACGTTTTATCTTTCATATCGAACGGATTCTTACTTACTCTTCAGGACAGCATTATAGCAAGGATGAGGGATCTTCTCAAAAACCACAAATGACCGAGTTTAAAAAACAATCTTCAAACAAAGTGTCAAAAAAACAAAGTACAACCTGAAGTAGTAACGGTTATAAAATATTAATAACTTTCTGCCCATCTCTAGAAGTAACCAAGTAATATAGAAACATAATAAATACAAGAAAGAATTTTCCCAAGCTTATTAATTAATACCCATATTTTCTAATTCGCGTTCCCTGCGCGCAAAGTTAATTAAAATGAAAAGTTAAAGCTAATGGAACCGCTTAGCAGGAAGGGAAGTAATCAAGAAGAGAAAGTGAAAAATAAAGGAAGTGCAGATGACCCTAAAACATGGCTAAATAATAATATTACAAATAATACTCATCTATCTGACGTCAGCGTTAATTTAAAGGGGACTTGGTTAAATTAATTCTAATTAAATTCCAAATTCAACATTCGTTCCCAAACTTTTTATGTACCTACATTTTTGTCAAGTCATTTTAAATGTCGTCTTGCGTGCATATTTAAGAAGCGGTCTATTTCAACATGGATGGACAACAACATTTCAAAATACAATATGGAAAGACGTAGGAATAAATAGTCACAGAAAATGTATGTTTTAATATATTGGAACTTACTTAAAAGTTATGGGATTATCTAATAGGTTATGGTTACATCGCAAAATGACTTTGAGTATGTAAGAGAGTGTTAGGCCCGCTGCGCTAACATTTTGTTTTGACGTTTAGTAGAAGCCAACAGATACAGCGACAACGACAGACCAGCGAAAAAATGCAGTACCTACCAGCAAGCAAGAAGTTTTCTAATGCGAACCTGAGCGATTTTATGTTCTAATGCAAGGTTCACTAAGTACATGTAAAGTATATCTTAAAAAGTACATATTTCAGATTAGATTACCTAAAAGATTGATTAATTGAAAAGTTGATGAATATTATTTATTAATGAAACTGAGAAAGAATGTTTCCGTTCTTCCTTTTAGTTAAACATTTAAAAGGTGCTTGTAATTGATCAAAATGACATGGAAATGATTATTTTTAAGATGGAATTTTGGTGGAAATTGAATAAAATTGAAGGGTAGGGTTATAATTTACGAATTTCAGAAATCAATTTATTAAAATTTTGAATTGGCTCAACTTTGTTATGTTAGTACAAAACTTATATTAGATCTACGGCTGTTGATACCATATAAAAAAAATAAAATTCATCTTCAGAAATCGTTAACAGGTAGATGATATACGGGATTTGAAAGAAAAGAGTACAGAAATCCTGAATATGGAAAGAAAAATGGTTAAAATGTTCATGTTGTGATGTTTGTCTCTTTCTATGTGAGAATTCGATATTGCTAAAGAAACTAGTAAATCTGGAATATTGCGCGTCATCCTGTGTCCCCGCGACACACGTACACATACGCTCCCGTATACCCACTCACATACACACATGCACATCGAGATATACTACAATAATAATCATTTTCATAATAGGTTATATAAGAATACACACAAGTATATAAAAATAAATGAAATTACAAAAGAACGTCATTTTTTTCCGAACATTTAATGTAAATATGTTTTTTTTAACAATCTCGATTTTGAAAGTATACCAAAAAAATTTTTTTATTCAAAAAGTATACAATTGAGAAACACTGCGAAATGAAAAATGCAGAAGGAAGTGAAACAAATTTAATATAGAACATTCTTAAATTTTTTGTCGTTTTGTTATTTTTTGTCCCAGAGCAAAATGAAAAATCAAGACCTCTCTTAAGAAAATATACTTTTTATGGGTGTATTAAAAATTAAATAATATTATATTTAAAATTTAAACACGACGGATACTAAACAGTTCTCTTGGGGTATTTAATATATATTTATTATTTACTGTGAAAAGTAAATATATTAATATTTTGCACACATAGACACAAAATAATTACAAATACAATCAAAACAAGGAAGAAAGTACTTAGGGTGCAACTACATGTGTACCCTGTTATCACACACATGCTTAATACTACTTATTTATTTATTTATTATTGTGTATTTGTTCTTAAAATTGATTGTTTTTGAAACGTACCAGGTTTCAAAATTTTGTGCAAGTAACAAAGGCGCGTAAATAAAATCTGAGAGTTTATTTATAAAAAATATACAACTCAAAAGAATACAAGAAACACACAGAGAATAATAATAAAAATTGGGATGCGTTGTGGATTCGTAGAATGAAAAAGTGTCTACATTTTCGTTTGGATGTTTCTTCCTCACCAGGGAGAAGCTTCGAGAGCAAGTGAAAGTATACAAACGGAAACAACAAGGAAGATTTGAGGCGCGCAGCGGAGGTCCGCCCGATCCGATTATTTTCTTTTTCTTTTCTCGTGCGCGAACTCGTAACTTCGTAAAATTTGGCAATTGCAAAATGTCGCTGTTAAAGCATTAACTGTAATTGCGGTATTGCGTTCACTGTCTGTTAAGCTACTTATTCGACCTAACTCAGAAATACCGCCAAAACAATAAACATGGCTTGATCCCTGTTCGTAACCCACATACGTGAATATATGGCGCAATCGTTTTGTCCCCCGGACACTAATTGCAATTGGGTCAGGAATGCACAATTAACAAAAATACGATATTGTTTGTAAACAAAGAAAAGCCCTTGAACGAAAAATGATAACTAATGTAGGACCCAAGTTTCCTACATAAACACAAAACACAATTAATATGGCACAGGCATTCAGTCTCTGACACTAACACAGTGTCATGACGGGATCCTCAAACTCAACTCGAAATACTCGATTGCTGTGGTGGTGTGGTCCTCTAGGTTTGCCGGGAATACTTCCAGGGCACCTCCTAGGAAAGTGATGATTCCCGGACAGATAAGCCTGATCGCTGCTATTACCATTGATCTCCTCTCTATCGGAGTACCGGTTCTAATTATTCATGACTCATAATGATGTAGTAACGAAACGCGTTATTAAGTTGTTAGTGAGTGGTCTTGGCCTAACGCTTTTACATCCTATAACTGGTGGAAGGAATGCCTTAGAAACATAGGTGCACGGGCTTTGGAGGGCGGAGTCCAGGACAGCGAAATTCCCAGAAAATGAGTCACTTTGGAAAAACTGGCTATTTGGAAGGCATTTTGTTCGGCTCTCAAAGCTTCGAAGTAATGGACACTGGTGGGGGATTTTTGTTCATCAGATGCCAGCATCACTGTAGTATATCATTACTAGTTTCATGTTACAACAAATTCAATATTCGTTTTTTATATGCGTAGCAACTTATAACGTGTGTTTTTTTTTGTACTTTTAAGCGTACCAAGTGTGCGGCCACTTAAAAAATTGAATTATTTTATATACTTTATATTGATTATAGGTCGACCATAATCAAAAGACCATTCCCTAGCTTTGTCCGGTAGGAAGAAAGCCGGGGAAAGTTGCCTGGCAAGCCCGTATTACAAGCCTCAATATGATATTCCAAATGTTCCAAATATTCCGTGGTTTAATACAATGAAAAATGTTTTTATTTATTTTAATATATTTTTTAGTTTAAAAAAGGTTACTTACTTGATAGAAAAACTTTCTTGTGTTCATTTTTTGCATCGTAACATATTTTTTGCGCACATTCTTTTGAATGCGGTCTAGCTATAGGATGTTTGTTTCCTTACTTAATGCAGTGGCGTGCAGCGCATGAAGCAAAAGTACTGTGCTTAAATAAAGATTCTGACGATTCATTATTAAAACCTTGCAGATATTTAATTTTTGTTTTTATATTTTATTTGACATGTAGCGAATGAATTTTAATATTCGATAAATGTTGCTTTCATGATAGTCCAAAGCATTTATGTTAGAAATATCTAAAATAAAAATGCAAATTTTGAAGTAGCTTACCTCATTCACTATTGATATTAAAACACTGTTTCTTCAAGATTTTTTACTCATAGTTTAGACAAAAATCTACCTGTAAGCTATTGTGGACCGGCTTTATTACACATCTTCTTCCTCTTCACCCGCTTCCCATTTCATTTGGGGTCGCATCTACTTACTCTTCTTTTACACTTTGTTTTCTGGAGAGATTTTTTTTGGCCCTGTATTTTTACGGTCAGTTGCGACCTGACAACATAACAACATAACCTGAGTTTGTCTATTGCACGCCACAGTCAAGACGGCTTCAAGAAGCCGGAACATTTTTAAAAATATGAAATCTTTTGCAGATCTCAAAATTAGTGCATACCTAGGTAGGTACCTACCTATTGTTATTATATTTTTCAAACTCACTGATTGTCGGTAGATATAAATTAATACATCAGCACATATAGTGTCGACAAACTCTTTCAAAATTAAGATAAGACTACTATTCATTTCACGTGATAAACGAGCAAGTTAAATAATTGAAGTAAAATATATAACAGATATAAATATGTACATTTTTTTTATAAATAATTAGGTTCGAGTGTAACAAAATATTTACAATTAACCATTGACGTATTATAAATTATATCATTGCAATAAACTAACAGATTGGCCATTAATTTGAGAATATTATATTTATATATAATTGTTATTCCAGACAAGGTTCTTATTAGACATTGTTGATTGAATATAGTAAAATAAAGAGAGATTCCCGATTAGAAATTTCTGTTGTTCCTTTATTATCTAACGGCCCAGCCAGATGTCGCTGGTTACAACAAACGATTTGCTCGAACCAGTTTGAAGTTTGAACCAATATAAATAATAAATGCCGACCAACAGGCTATTTCTATAATACATATTTCACAAAAAAAAATGTGAACAAGTATTATAATATAACTTCAAGATAATAACTTCAATATCCATCAATTGGTTTTTATTTTTTTATAGCCTGTAATACTCGCCACTAGTCGAACGGCAGCGCATCGAACCAATAAAATAAGTGCAATAATAACAGCAATATAAAATAGTACAATGTCTAGAGCCATCTGTTTGACGAAGCCGAGATCTTGTCCGGGCGAGCGAAGCTTCGAACCAGTCCCGTGGCGAATGGCGTACTCCACCCAGAACACAGCGCGCTCTAGCGGCGAAAGTGGCTGATCGCGAAAAATGCGGGAAAGCCTGTCGCTGTTTTCGCGATAACTGTAAAATAAATAATTTAAATGTCAGACAACATTTCTGTATTGTTTAAATTGTAAGTTGTTAGTTACAGCTAGGGAATGCAATCCCGATCCCGCGAGATCTCGAGGCATTTTACGAGATCAATCCCGAGCCGAAAAATCGGACGAGATTATCGGGATTGATCAGCATTTTTTATGTTTTGTAGGTTTAATTGTGTATGTCTAAAGAGCTTTTAGTAAATACTTAAAACTTATGTTCATGTCACAATCAAATAATGAAAATAGCTTTGAATAATATTTGCTGTATTTTATCAACCCAACATAGTAATAAAAACTACTTCTAGTTGTAGTTTTTACTCTACTACATTGACTGATTGATGCTTGGAAAAACGCCTACAAAACCTTTAATGCAATAATTAGGTAATAATGATCATTTTATTAAAATAATTAATAATGAAAATTTTATAAAAATGCAAGGCATTGTCGTTAATTGCTATTCAGCTCTATAAACAAAAATCACAAAATTTTCCGGATCCCGATCCGTAGGGATCCCGCGGGATTGGAAATTCTAATGTCGAGGGATCCCGAAAGGACAATGCCGACTCGGGATTGCATTCCCTAGTTACAGCACCTTGGGAGCCTGAAATTTAGGTAAGACTTAGGTGATTTTTTACAAGGAGCTGGTTAAATATTTTTTATTGGAACTTATTAAGGTAGATTATTACTATTAAACTATTATTTTACTGAAATTTAAAAAAAATGGCCGCGTTATGTGTATCCCCGTGGAGCTCCGCTGTGACTGAGATACGATATCATACGGTTCACGTGTGTCCGAGACAGAAAATAATGTAATGTAGAAACTTATTTAGAAATGAAAAATCTATAATACAACTTACAAAGAAAAATTGAGAGAAGTTTTTTTTAAAGTCATCCCAATTTTATATGAAACGGTTTTTTCCAAATTGGATATGCTACATTTTAAATATTTTATTTTTCAATAAGCACATTACCTTATTTTCCTTAAGGTACAGATACACATGATTCTTTACTGGCATGCTAATGAGCATGCCACTAATAAGCATGCCCTAACAACTGTACACACTTGCTCATTACTAGCATGCTTATTAGTGGCATGCTCATAAATAAGCATGCCCAAAGCTAACAATCAAACACACATGCTTATTAGTGGCATGCTCTTGTCATAGAATAGAGACGCTCTTGTTCAAAATGGAAACTTTGCAAACTGAAATAGAAAATTCAAGTGAACCAATAAATCAAAAAAGTTCCCGAGTTTCCATCCGCACATTTTTGATTTTAGTTTATATAATTTTTATTGTAAGATTTGAATCATTCATGCCTATTAATAAAGTTTCGTAAACATTATTTCTCACTATATTATTTTTACACAACGGTGACCGAGTATTCCGCAGACATTCGTGATTCCTATAATAAGTCACGAAAAGTAATGTTTGAGAAGATCGCATCGATAATACTAGCCGCGAAGCCCGCGAATGACATAAGCATGCTCATAAATAAGCAAGTCTATTCACACATGCTCCAAAGATACCCCTTCTCTATGGTGAATGACAGTGGCATGCTCATTTCTAGCAATGTGCGTACACACATGCCACTAATAAGCATGCCACTGTCAAAGTCGATACTGCGCATGCTCACGTGCCACTAAAGAAGCATATATATCAGACGCCTTATACCTCAGTTGTCAATTGTCTCCAATATGATTTGTTTGATATCGCAAACAGTTCGCGTGATACAGTATCAAACAGGTAGACGTAATACAAAGTTGTTTAATTAATTATTAACGTTTATGGAAGTCTTTATAGCCAGCTTATGAGCATAAGCCAGCATTATATGTAGATATAAGCTGGGTCATAACACCTGTATATACTGGCTTAAGTGATCACTTTACAAGCAGAAGACTTTACTTTAGAAGCAACGTACACAATTCCGTAAAAACGTCCAACCAAATCATTTTTTTTTAAATGTTGTATATAATGTTCTGTATTCTTTCAAGTATTTGAAGGGACTATGTACATAAATAAATCTATGTACACCTATGGTCCTTCCCATGACATGGTGTACATAGATTACGCCACTGCTAATGATACCTGTATACTAAGCAATAGGTATTGTTTTTACATAGTTTTATGTGTAGTTATATTTTGAGAGTAGGTATTGCGCATGACGTTTAAGTATTAGTGATCTGCGGAACAAGCGCATTAATTCTATTTAAGTACGTCTGGATTAGCGAAGGGAAAAACTTCATTTCAAAATGAAGACTACAACACACACACGTTCACCAGTTTGAAGACTACAAAGTGTACACTACAATTGTAGTAAAAACTACTTGAAGTGAAGTAATTGTAGTAGTACGAAATGAAGTGAAGTAAATGAAGTGAAGTGAAGTAATTGAAGCGAAGTAATTGAAGTGATGTAAATGAAGTGAAGTAATTGTAATAATAATGAAGTGAAGTAATGAAATGAAGTAATAGTGAAGTAAATTTTTAAATAAAGTGAAGTAATGAAATGAAGTAATACTGAAGTAAATTTTTAAATGAAATGAAGTATTTTTTTCCCAAATAAAAATTTGGTGACCTAAAAAAAAAAAAAAGGTCGCCAGCCAGATTTCTTCGTTCGATTCCAAAAAAATTTCAAACCATGGGGGGGGGGGGGTTGTTACAGTTTCCAGAGATTTCTCCGTTTAGCTACATCAACTAGCCAAAAATTTCTTCATGAGTCCAAAATTTTTTCAAACCATGGGGGGGGGTTGTTACAGATTCCAGAGATTTCTCCGTTTAGCTACATCAACTTCCCAAAACTTTCTTCATGGGTCCCATGGGGGGGGGGGGGGGGGTTGTTACAGATTCCAGGGATTTCTTCATATATCTACA
>JADDOH010019203.1:0-12395 GCA_016648135.1 Agrypnia vestita
ATGAAAAATTAACGCTCACAGTGATTGCAGATTTCGCAGAATAACTGCTATAATGATTATTTTTTAATGACTTTATTGGATATACAGTATCCACGAGACCAGCCATGTGATAAACGGTAATTAAATATGTACGTCAATAAATACACTCACGTTCGCTTGCAACTTTTTTACGAAGCAGGCGAACTATTTGAATATTATTAACTACTAGTAACGTTCCCTCTAACTTTTCTATTATGTTAGGGACGTACAGTGGGAACAAGAACTTTATTTAAACTTTTATTTAAACATATATTTGGATAAAAAAAATCTGGCACAATATTATGAATAATATGTTGATTATTGTGATCTGAATATTACGAGATATACATCTTATTTAGGTTTATTTTCAAAATATATGCTTAGGAAAAAGTCACGCTTCTTGTTCTCACTGCTTGCCCCTGTGTGTACGAACTGTAAACTCATCTGAGTAGTAAGTTTTGTACAAAAATATATGTGCGCAAATGTTAAAAACTATTTTGCACTCTTTAATTACTATGCCGCGAAAGAAAGTGAAGACCTTGTAATAAGCAAGTAATTATCAATAAGTTAATTGCACCAAATTCTATCCCGGTTTTGGTGTTTCATCCCATTTTTGTCGGTGTTGGTGTTGGTCAGTGTTCAGTATATTGTGGCAAACCTAAAATCTCGTTTCGCATATTTATTTTTGGCTGGGACAAAGATGTCCGGACAAATATTTATAAATGTTCGGCCGCACACCCGCACACCTTACAGGGAACATGTAGTCATCATTACCCGGCGGCACCCCGGATTCAGAATTACTTAAGATAATTATTTAAGACGGGGTTTTAGGGAGAGGGGTGGGCTTAGTCGTGCGTATGCTCTAAATAATAATATTGCACACAAATTTCTCCAGAAAAATGGAGGCTGAGCTGTGCGGTGTTTGGAGGTAGGAATGCTGTGACTTATATGTTATCGTCGGGGTCATAAAGGGTAACTTAATTTGGAATCAATAATATTCAATCAATGATATCAATCGGTAGGGAGATGGTGCCCAAAAACATGAGGTATGGTGTCTATGTTTTGCACAAAGTCCTTAAGTTTGTGTAATAATGCAAAATTTATTTATGATCGATCAAAGAGTGTATAATAATAAAAAGACAAACAGACATATGTTATGTTATGTTTTATGTTAATTTATATAGCGCCGTTTTTGCGTAAGCCCGCCATTCACGGACGTGTCTTTTGCGTCGTTCCATATAGCATGAGTTGATTTGGAGCGTTGTGAAATTTTTATCACACTACAGGTGCGAAATCCCGAAAAAATAAGATTTTAGGCAACGCGTCATAAGTACGAGGTCTGTTCGCCCTGAAAAACATACAGAACCTGAGTGCAAAGGCATCGCCTTTCTGCCCTTTGTCCAAAGCGTTACAGACAGAATTGCCAGAGCTCTCAAGAAAAGAGACATTAAGACAGTTTTTTGGTGCCAACTTCAAAATTAAAGATATGTTGAGATCAGCAAAGGATCGAGATCGCTTAGAAACGGACGGTGTGTATAGACTCGATTGTCAAGACTGCGATAAAGTATACGTGGGGCAAACGGCGCGTACCATTTCCAAAAGGGTCAACGAACACAAACGGGCGTGCAAACTCGGTCATCCAGAAAAATCAGCACTGGCTGAGCATTTTCTGGATACCGGCCATCATTTTGCATTCGAACCGAAAATCCTTGGAAAGCCTAAGAGTCACCATGCGCGTCTTATAAAGGAAGCACTAGAAATTTACAAGCATCCGATAAACATTAATAGAGATGATGGTCTCAAATTAAAAACATCTTGGTATCCGGCGCTTCAAAGTCATTCTCGTCGCAGACTCCGCAGAGATAGTGATCAGACAACAGATGAATCATACATACAACACAATACAAACACATCATGACTTCGGCACGGTATTGCAAGCTGATACTTAACCACAACACCAACATTCAAGACAACACATCAGCCCTGATGATGGACCCTGCAATGGGATCCGAAACGTCGGCCCGAAAGGTCGTAACAACACGGCATAATACCCCAGTAAACACAAACTTGAAGATTCTGAGTGGCCGTGAAAACCTAAGAACATTCTTCTTGAAGAGTTCCTGGTGACAAATGTTGGTACGAGTACATGTAGGTATAACTTTAATTTTGGATGGGTACTTTTATTTAACAAATAAATATTTAACAATTTTTTGTTGTAAAATAATCGGCGGTATTACAAGAATATAGGTAATCAAATATAATAACCAATTAGATTTTCACTTTGCGCTACACAGAAATATTGAAAGTATATAATTAATTTTCGATAGTATTTTGGATCAAGTATCGAAATCATTCCACTAACCTACTAACAAATCAAGTTAAAACATAAAAGGTATATTGCATTTTAACATTCGATACATGAATAAAATTAACATTTGATTTCACGACATTTCATTTATATTTCACTCTTTGATCTAAAATTAATAATCAAAGAACCCCTGGTTTTCATACGGGATAATTAATTGTGTCGGCGATATGTTCAGCCCCCTAGAAATATCAGCTATTAATAATACAACCAACTTCATCGTGAATTTTTATCTTTATTTTTATAGAATTTCAATTACATTACAAAACTTGACACATATCCACTGTAGAATATGTTTTCTTCTACACATTTACTTCTCGTTGATGTCTATAAACATACATAAATATCTGCACCAACGTTCTTATTATACAGGGTATTTCATAGCTAATGGCAATAATGTTACAGGTGGATTCCTGCCTTGATAATGAGTCAAAAGAAAATTTTAAAGCAACCACGACCTAATATCAATAATTATGGAGATATACAACATCAAAGTTTGCATTTTTTTCAATATTTCTTACTTTTTTTTGCAAAAGTTGAAGCATCATGACAGTAACTTATATTATAATAACGGCTTTAGTGAGCTGTGGCATGTCGATTATGAGGGGTCAATATTTTCCTCCAATATGCATCAATGCTGGAGTAGGGCATGCTTCCAGAATAAGGATATTCTTCGAGCTGTATATCCTTTCCCTCATTCCTGCCACCCTGGATCTTATGAAGGCTGCAAAATAGTTATCGTAACATATTTTAGAGGGAAACTTCAAAAAATTAAAGAAGAAGACATCTGATATTATATTATATTTGATTTGATATTATATTATATTATATTATATTTGATATTATATTATATTATATTTGACATTACATTTTTACTCAAAAATGTAATGTCTAATACCAGAAGTGAGAGTGAGTTACGTTCAGTTTTACAGTTTTACAAAAACAATTAAACCATCATTTTTTTTATTGTTGCCATTTTATTTTTACATCTTGTAAAACTGTATTCACAGTTTAAACGCAAGGATTTCATTACAGAGTTTACAGTGTTACTCATAAACATCATTCATGGCACAACCAGATCCTTCAATTCCTCTCTATTCTGCCCCTTGGTCCGCTAGTCTCGAGATAATGTAGGTCCCTTTGGATCACATTTAGCCAATTTTCGTCGACTTCGAAGACTCTTCGTCGACTTCGAAGTCCTTGATTGTAGCGGCAACGCTAAATATTATTGAAGGAAAAATGTTTCTTATATATTAGGTCCTTTCATATGAAATTGGTGTTTTGCCGTACTGGCAAATTTGATCTCAAATATCTTCTCTTTGGTTAGGAATTTCAAATCCAAATTTATACAGCTATTTACTCGTGTATTTGTGTTTTGAAAATTATAATTAATTTGTTTTTTCCTCAATTTTTTTTTTCTTTGCGTCACTCAGTTTACAAAATGAAAAACTTGAAATATCGCGTTATTTACGAGTACGAGTTCCACCGTGGCACCAGTGCTGCAGAAACGGCTCGAAGGATTAATGATATGTATGGCGACGGTGCCGCAAAAGAAAACACAGTGCGTTTTTGGTTCCAACGTTTTCGTTCTGGAAATTTCGACCTGCAGAACAACCCCGTGGACGGCCGGAGACCAAAGTTGATAATGAAGAATTGAAGGCTATTGTGGAAGCGGATCCATCGCAAACCACATCCGAGTTAGCTGCAGGCTGCGGTGTTAGTGATAAAACTGTTTTAATCCACTTGAAGCAAATTGGTAAGGTGAAAAAGCTTGAAAGGTGGTACCTCACGAATTGAGTGAAGCAAATCAACAAACGCGCGTTGACTGCTGCGTTGCATTACTCAACCGGCACAATAATGAAGGTATTTTAAATCGAATCATTACATGTGATGAAAAGTGGATCCTGTACGATAATCGGAAGCGCTCATCGCAATGGCTGAACCCTGCCGAACCAGCCAAACCATGCCCAAGCGAAAATTGACTCCAAAAAAGTTACTTGTGAGCGTTTGGTGGACTAGTGCTGGTGTCGTTCACTACAGCTTTCTTAAATCTGGCCAGACGATTACGGCAGATGTCTATTGTCAGCAACTGCAAACCATGATGGAAAAGCTAGCTGCTAAACAACTGAGGCTGGTTAATCGCTCTAGGCCACTGCTGCTTCATGATAACGCTAGACCACACACTGCACAACAGACGGATACCAAATTAGAGGAGCTTCAATTGGAATGTCTAAGACATCCACCGTACTCTCCGGACCTTGCCCCAACAGATTACCATTTTTTCGAAATTTGGATAACTTCTTGCAAAGAAAAAAATTCAACTCCGATGGAGCAGTCCAAACCGCCTTCAAAGATTTTATTGATTCCCGTCCGAATGGTTTGTTTAGTAAAGGGATCGATGAACTACCTATGAAATGGCAAAAGTGCATAGATAGCAATGGTGCATACTTTGATTAAATAAATATATTATAATTAAAAAAAATCGGCTTTATGTTCCTCTCATACTAAACGCCAATTTCATATGTAAGGACCTAATATATAAATAAAAATATTATTATATATATAAAAATATTGAAAATTGTTTCCCTTTGGATCACATTTAGCCAATCTTCGTCGACTTCGAAGACTCTTCGTCGACTTCGAAGTCGTTGATTGTAGCGGCAACGCTAAATATTATTGAAGGAAAAATGTTTCTTAGGATTTATATCCCAAGGACTAATATGGTCAGCAACTCGGGGGTGCTTCAGAGAGCTGGGGCCAGTAGAGAGCTACTGTCGAATGTTAGAGTGAAGAAGATTTCTTATTTGGATCACGTGGGGGATAAATATCACCTCCACCAACTAATACTTGAGGGCAATATAGACAGTAGACGGGAAGTTGGTTTAAAGCAAATGTCCTGCGCAACATCGAAGAGTGGACCGGAATGAGACAGATTTTGGATTTCTTCCGGACAGCGCAGCACAGAGAGGTTTTTGCACAAGTGATCGCCAAAGTCGGGGGGACCTGATAAGGTACAAAAATAAGAAGGATTTATACCTCTTTACGTCAGATATTTGCGATGTTAGAGTCGATAATTGATATATATCTAGTGCAGGTTTCTGTTCCGTTTATGAACACTGGTCTAAGAAGGCACTTTCTCTTTCATTACCTACTCACGATGATAGCATTTAATATTATTTTTGTTGCTGAAAGTAGTATTTTGATATATATCTTCTATGCGTACGTGTCGCCACTTAAGAAATGTATCGTCATCATTAATGAATATTATAATAATTGGTTTCGTCAAATTTGTACTATTCAAATTCCTTCTACATTTTTAGTAAGACATCTTTTAGGTACCTATTTCGTATTAAAATCTAAGATATTTTTGTTTGCAATAAACGTCCTAATTAAGACATTCGATATCTAGTTATCTTTTTATATTTATTTTATATACCTGTCTATTTTTAAATTCTTTATATTAGGTTCACCGCCGTGCGTGTGTGTGGAAATGTCTTGGAAGTAAAAATTAATACCCTTCCCGTCATCTAATCGAACTGAAATTTTGGACATCGACTTGACGTCGATGATAACGCATTTTGACAACTTTGTCGATATGCACGGTTACTGCAGTTGCTTTCGTTTTTCGCGAAAAAACTCATAGGCCGAGAGCTCGATTACAAAAATTTCAAGTTCCCCAAACGGACGCAACCCGCCGAAGTCTTTTAATAATACATTCGTCGCGGGACGTCTCTCCTCCTTAGAATGTAGTCGAATTTCAGCTTTTTTCATATTAATTTGAAAAACCACATTGCAAGGTTAACTTTGCGAGTGACTATTAACTGAAAATGAAAACTTTTCCCGAAACCCTCTTTGGGACCTGATTTTTATTTTATTTTTCGGGACCCCCCCCCCTCTTACTCTCCTCACACTGGGCCCTTCTCAAAAACAAATTTTATTTTCAATTTTAGACTCTTTTTCATTTGCACTTAAACATGCAGTTTACGAAAAAAATCGAAAATATCAATGGTATAAAAGGTGCTAAATCCGGCCGTCTTTCTTTTGTATGTTGGAATTTTGTAAAAATAAAATCCCTTTTTTGGGCTATTTTACTGAACGCGATGTTTCTGCGACTGTTTGCATAGTTTGAATGAAATTCAAAAATCGAATATCACATTCACATAATAGTTAGTAGAGCCATATTTATCCCATTTATCTTTTTTTTACCCCCTCCAGTTTTTTTGATATCCACCCAAAATCGAAATTAGCTGTTTTTCATTCTACACATAGCGCGCAATAGTGCGCATCAGGTCTACAGGAATTTTTGTTCCAAATTACGTGTCCACGGAATGGCGTTCGTTTTAGAGTTTTTTTTTTTTTGATTTTTAAATTTTTGTACGCTGCTCTGCTACGCGTTGGCTAATTTTACATATAAATATTTCAATCAATTATTGGACAAAAAAACATACACGCATAATACACTTAAATATAGGATAATCACACTTGAAATGAAATCTTATGTTGCGTTTACATAAATAATAGTACCGCCATAAGTATATTACAATACGATGCAATAAGATTGCAGAAATGTGTTGCAGCGGCAAGATAATCAGAGAAAGTAAAGTATTTCTTACTGTTTATTTTGTATCGCTTCTGTTATATTTCATACATTATTATATGGTACAGAGTGGAACAGCAGCTCTCAATTATTAGTCACGGTCGTAGCTTTTGAATAAAGGTCGGTTCAAGCTAAACATTCCTGAAACTCCGCTGAGCGATTGTGTTCAATAATATTTATTAATATCAAATGTCAATTTATTTCATCTCTTTATAATACTTCAAAAATAATTTTGTGGTAACATTATCCCAATTATAATAATTTTGTTGCCTATCCGTCTGTCTGTATCTCCTCGTAACTTCGTATAACGTATGTAACTTATTTTTTTATCTTCTTTATTTTTTTTTTCCTTTTTTTATATTTTTTTATTAATATAAATACTTATTATTAGTTTTATACGAGCATTTGTGACACGTGTGCATACTTATACCTACAGGGTTATTTGGAAAACATTAATGACCTCGCAGTACTAAATTCTGCCTTGATTGTTAGTTGAAAATAACCCTGTATACTCGTAGCTTGTTGTTGTAGTTGTCATTACGTTCGCCTAGTGATCTGTTGGTCGGTGGTTCGAGCTCCATTTTCAGGACACCAGCAAGTTAGTTCTATTTTCATAGCACAAGAATTTAGCTTGTTTTGAAAATAGTAATAATATTGAAAATGGCGTTCTAGAGCTAACTCTGATGTATGGAAGTGAAGTCTGGAATTGTATATAGATTAGGTTAGGTTAAGCTAAAGGAAAGTGCAGTGTGTGCCGTCAATAATTGCATAAGATCCCGGCCGCTCTGTTTCCTAGGGCAGTTACAGATATGTACTTACACTAGTGATGGGTCCGCTCTGTACTCACTACTACAATGTAGTACTACACTACATTGAAGTGCACACTTCGCACATTTTGATGTGTAGTGCACACTACAAACTACAAACACCAAAGTTATTGAAAGTATAAACTTCAAATAGTACACTTCATTTCAAAGCGAACACTACAAAGTACATACACTTCAAAGTTATTGAAAGTATGAGAAACACATTTTAAATAGTGTATTTTTTACGTGAAATTTTTGGAAAGTTGATGTAGATATATGAAGAATTTTCTGGAATCTGTAACAACCCCCCCCCCCCATGGTTTGAAAAATTTTGGGAGTTATGAAAAAATTTTTGGGAAGTTGATGTAGCTAAACGGAGAAATCTCTGGAAACTGTAACAACCCCCCCCCCCCATGGTTTGAAAAATTTTGGGAGCTATGAAGAAATTTTTGGGAAGTTGATGTAGCTAAACGGAAAATCGGAAGAAATCAGTCTGGCGACCTTTTTTTTTTTTTTTTTAGGTCGCCAAATGTTACTTTGGAGAAAATATCGTCATTTATTTAAATATTTTTGTCGTTGACCTTTTTTTTTTTTTTTTAGCTCGCTAAATTTTTATTTGGGAAAAAAATACTTCATTTCATTTAAAAATTTACTTCACTATTACTTCACTTCATTATCATTACATTTACTTCATTACATTACTTCACTTCATTAATACTACAATTACTTCATTACTTCACTTCATTTACTTCACTTCATTTCGTAGTACTACAATTGTAGTGTACACTTTGTAGTCTTCAAACTGGTGAACGTGTGTGTGTTGTAGTCTTCATTTTGAAATGAAGTTTTTCCCTTCGCTAACTTACACTGCACTTTTGTTTAATAGAACAGAATTCGCGAAAGTCCATATTCGAAATGTTCGTCCATTAATTTAATCGGCTTTTTTAAGGATTAGCGACACAGTATTTTCAATTATTTCGTCACTATTGTCAAATGGTTAATTTATTTAAAATTTACATAAAAAAATCATTTTGCTTGTTATCATTCTGTCTTTAGATCTAATGTCGCGAGGATATTTTATCGTGCGGCCTTTTGTCACGGACTTGTTGTTGGACCAAAAGTCTGTGAAATTTTTGTCGTGGAACCATTATTCCGCCCTTATCATTATCAAGTAAATTTCTAAATTGGCGATAACATATTAGTAGAATCCAGAAAACAATTATAAAAACGTAAATTGTAATAATAGTTTTAATTGTACAAGTTTTACTTATCACCACAAATGCTCGTGTTTATTTATATCTCTTTATATAGTATTGTATTTAATAGATTTTAGGATTATTCAAGTTTTAAAAAAGTGCATGTTATTTGGTTAGATTCATTAATTATTCATTACTTGTGGGGTATAATATGTGGAAAATTTTTTATTTATTAATTGTGGGGTATAAAAGCAAAGGCAGCAATATCCAAACAAATAAAAAAATGTTTTGAATGCTATTACCGAGAATTACTAACTTAAGATGTAGGTACTGAATTCTTTATTTTATGTATCTATTCCTTCCAAAATCATGCTTCCGATAAATTTATAGGCTACGTTTCCTATAAAAACTCAAATTCAATACATTATAAATTAGTAATCCTCGATGACTGCATTCAATTTTTTTTTTGGATATTGCTTTTATACCCCACAATTCAATTAAATAAATAATTTCAAAACGGAAACCGAACCCCGATCTCCAGCACGCTTTCGTCCTACACCACCTGGGAATAAAAGCAACACGTTATTGTAGGAATAAAAGTAACACGACAAGAAAGATCTTAAGGCCAAAGTGAGTAAAATTCAATTTTTTTCTCATATATTCTCTTGCGTTTTATATCACATTTTTGTATAGAAGGATATTATATTAATTTATTCACCAAGTTCGATATATTTTAAATACGAATATTTTCTTAGAATTACATAAAATAATATTATTTAAACAATTATTAAAATACAAAACATTTTTTTTTTAAATTAAGAAATTTGCTCCACTTTGTGGACCATATGTCGTGTTTTTTTTAATGTTACAAGTTAAACGATTATCTAAAATTCATTAAAAATATATTAAAATTATTGCAAATTCTGTCAGTTTGTTTGCCTACTGACTGACACAAAAAATGTTTTATTTTTTGTGGTTTTTTTCCAACCCTTTTTACATTATTGACAACTTTTTTACTGAGTCCACTTTGTGGGCTTTATACGAGCATTTGTGACACGTGTGACATTTTTTTTCAATAACATCAAAGCAATCGATTATATTCAATTACATTTTTTTTTATTGTTCCGCTGTATTGCAATTTATGTTTTGAAAAGACTTAAAAAAGTACATTTTATTTTACTGCATAATTTTTATAACGCTTTTTGCATAGTTAACAACTTTTAAACATCAATATAAATAACGGATATTATTACTACGAACACCAAAAAAATCTAATTGTTATTCAAAATTCCCAATTTCAGATATTTAATCGAGACGCAACGTTTTACAGACACAATACGTGTCTGTCTATTGAATTAAAAAAAATAAATTCTTATTATCTTTTATTTTATATTTTTTTAGATACACTTCATTTTTTTAATACTTGACACGTTAGAATGTCTATTGAATTAATAATATATTTTTTTAATTTTCTTATAATATTTAAGTTATGATTTACATTTATTCCATTTATTTTAAATAATATCTTTACACGTTCTTCCATACATTTTATATCGTATTACAAATTACACTCGATTATGGATTTTTACAGGCATCAAATTTAGAAGCGAACTATTTTTGTATTTAAATTGGGGGCATTGTTATTGTGAAATTGTATTACCTTCATATTGCAGAACACTGTCATATACAAAACTAACAATCCACATTGCATCACCTTCAACAGGATTACTTTTATTAATACATGCACTCATTAACAGTCATATGAGAGGTTTAAGAGCAAAGATAGCAATATCCAAAAAAACTAAAAAAAAGTATTGAATGCAGCCACCGCGGATTACTAATTTAAAATGTACTGGATGCTAGGTTGTATGTACTTATCCCTTCCAAAATTATGTTTCCTCTAAATTGTTTGACTTTGTTTTCCTATAAAATCTCAAATTCAATGCATTATAAATTAGTCATCCTCGATCGACTGCATTTTTTTTTATACTGCTGCCTCTGCTTTTATACTACACACTAGCTGGTTGGCCCGGCTTCGCTCGGGACCATAATTCGGTAAGTTGTGTTGAGGTCTCTTTTTTGCTGGTTTCGGCACCTGTGATTGGATTGCCTTGCTGGACCGTCTTCGCTTTGCCAAAATATCAACAGATATTTTAGCGCACAATCATAACACTCTAAGAGAACTTTTCAAAACTTTCTAGAGCATTCCGTAATCTTATAGAACTTCCTGGAATCTTCTAGAACTTTACCTTTCCAGAACCTTCTAAAGCATTATAATTCTTTCTGGAACCTCTAGACCCACCGACCCACTCCCCCACTCAGTTTGGAACCTTATAAATCTTTCTGATAGCTTGTAGAACTTTCTCCTTCCAGAACTTTATAGAGCATTCTCGAACCCTCTAGAACTTTCCGGAACCTTTAAAACTCGCTGACACATTCTGCAACTCAGTTTGGAACCTTATAGAACTTTCTGAAACTTTCTCCATCCAGAACTTTCTAGAGCATTCTGGAACCTTCTCTTAATCTTCTGGAAACTTCTAGACTCACCGATGAACTCAGCCACTCGGTTTGGAACCTTATAAAACCTTTTTAAACTTTCTCCTTCCAGAACCTTCTTAAGCATTTGAGAACCTTAATGAACGTTCTGGAACCTTCTAGACTCACCGACATACTCCGCCACTCAGTTTGCAATCTTATAGAACTTTTAGGAATCTTCTAGAACGTTCTCTTTTCAGAAATTTTTAGAGCTTTACTGAACATTCTGGAACCTTCTAGACTTGCAGACACACTTCGCCACACTGTTTGGAACTTTAAGAGATCTTTCAGGAATCTTCTACAGCGTTCTCCTTCCAGAATATTCGAGAACTTAATTGAACGTTTTAAAACGTTCTAGGTTCACCGACACACTCCGCCACTCTGTTTGGAACGTTATAGAACTTTCGTGAATCTTCTAGAACGTTCTCCATCCAGAACATTCTTGAACTTTATCGAACAGTCTGGAACCTTATAGAATCACAAACACCAGAATTTTATAGACCTTTATCAAACATTGTGGAACCTTCTCGACTCACCTCTTAGTTTGGAACCTTATAGAATCTTCTAGAACACTCTTCTTTCACAACTTTCTAGAGCTTCCGGAACCTTCTAGACTTATCGACACAGTCGGCGGGCCCATTCTGGAACAATCTGAATTTGCGGCCTTCCCATAACAAAACAATGTGCTAGACTGCAGTCTAGCCATTTTCGTCACCCACGCTCAGCCACCCCCACCAAACTCGCACATCTTAAATGGGACACTAAGGGCTATTCACCACTATAACCACCAGTGGGTGGTAGTTAGTATCTGGTTGTGAAGAAATCTTGGCGGATAGGGAAACACGGGTTTCTTTTTACATCTTTTTACACACATATAT
>JADDOH010019205.1:0-12030 GCA_016648135.1 Agrypnia vestita
AATATCTCTCCGACCGTTTATTTATTCTATCTAATACGCGCCAACTAACATTATATTAATTTCTAAGTTTGTCTAATTCTGGTTTCTAAATGGTGGTAATTTTTGGTGAAAATTTAAATACGAAAATCTGATCAAACCTAAAAAAATAAGAATTATAAATTATTATTACGCAGCAATTTTTCCTAATTGTTTGTTCATTCGTCATAAAAAAACATCCAACAATAGTTTGTGACATTATTTTCACTGTACGAAAATACAGGGAATATTTTGTATAAACTTTATCCAAGAATTAATACATCTCATGCCTTAAAAATATTAATTACTCTTTTTATTGGATATGAAATGAAGTTTGTAATACGATTAAGATACTTTATCATACAATGTTAAATTTTTCTAACAAATGAATTACTAAAAATTAATTTTCTCATCTTTAAATACATAATACTTCTGTATGTATGTCACTGAACTGAACCTAATAACTTGGCCGATTTTGATGACATTTTCTTTTTGCGTTCGAGTGGGTCCCTGGATGGCTTGGATTCCCAACTGAACCCGGTAGATGGCGCTGCAGTCGGGTTCTAAGATTTATGCCGGACATTACGCGGCAGGACACATGTTATTATTACACAGGACAACATCTTTCGGGTCCGCTAGTACATGTATATGTGCATATACCGCCCCGCTGTCTAGCGTAGCGTAGTGTCTTGCTCGTAGTGTAGATATGCCTTTTTTCTTTTTTTATATCGTATTATTATTTTATTGCCCGTAATTATTTGCGCCATCTGACAGAGTTAGTGACGGACCTTTTTACTTTGATAATTATGTATTTTGATTGTATAATCAAATTAAATTCATCGCTCATCGAAAACGTATTTAGTTATTTCCGGAAATTGATCCCGAAACTTAAATAATTAGAATAAAAAATTCTAGCGTTATCTAGCATATACGTATTGAAAATTATTTTTAATATATTATTATTGCAATAAGAAATTGATAACATTCAATTAAAATTAATTTTCGGTTTTTCACTTAAGGATTTACGTATAATATTAAAATTCGTCGTAAAATTAAGTGGTTTACATGGTTTAATAGATTTGCATTCTCCCGGCAATCTTCGCGGTTCGTATCGCGGTGATGATGAAATGATTTATGATTACTTTTTAATTAATTTTTTTCTGCATTTATTTATTTCTTAACGATGCACCCCTTATATTTTGAACATCAAAGAACTCTGCTCTAAAATTGCGACTTCACAGTAAAAATGTGATTTTATCATATCAAAAATATAAACTTGGTACCATGAAACTGGTTTAAAAATGTATACCCAACCAACCAACTTGCGATATACGCGACCAGTTCATTATGATAGCAATTTACATGTAAATTATGTGTTTACTCTTTCTGTATTTTAATAATAAAGAATAATGGGAATCATTTCGAACACAGACTGTCTAAACATTCTAATAAGAACAATTTAAAATGCACGACATTTGCGTCCACACAATAGTTTACTTTGTATTTTGAATTCTTTAATGTCTTTTTGTAAACATGTCGATTCACGTTTTGCTTTGTTCTTTTTATATTTGTTCTGATTTTAATCAGACAGAACACATGAATACAGTATGAATTTTCTTCATTGGGGTTGTTGCATTTCGATGAAAATCTTTAGAGGTTAGACTAGAAGGACTTTACTTATCGAAAGGCTCGATATAAAAGGCGATACGCAACATGCCTTTGTGTCTTCAAGGGTTCTGAGTTTAACTTTTACTTCAACTGCAGGAAGGTTTGTATAACCGATTAGCCATTACCAGATGCAAATACTCGTTTACTAAGTCCAGTGAACGAGCATTTGCAGTGATAGGCTCAAAAGCATCAAAAACTCCCTTGGAACCTTACGTAATATATTAAAGAGATGATTGGTTGAAGTGTACATACTTTTTACACTACGATGATACTGTTGTCTTTTAAAAGTGATTCCAAAACATGATTTTGGAAGGCACATAGCTATTTCCTACAAAATCCTCAATTCAGTACATTTCTAAATCGATGACAGCATTCAAAGCATGTTTTGAATATTACTGCCATTGCCTAACCTTGCATTATGTATCGAGGGTATAATTTTTCTACCATCGATATGTGAAATATATATCGAGGGTAGAAATCCAAAAGGACGTTAGTAATTATTTCGAACTTTACAGGAGAGCAAAAGAAAGTTCTGTTAATCTGATTTTGTTAATGTTTTTTGTACTATTAAATGATGTCTATATTTTTTAATCCATATGGAATTTGTTTAATAATAAAAGAATAATTAATAAAATCAGATTAACAAAACATTATTTTGCTCTTCTGTAAAGTTCTTAATAATTATTACTAACACCCTTTTGGCTTTCTACTCTTGATAAAATTATTTATTTAATTATTTCACTGCATTTTAGAATGGAAACTTAATAAAATCCTTAAAATCAACGTAGTATAGAAGGTTTTATCAGGGAAACAGTGAAAACTTCCGTAGTAAAAATCGACAGATGACCTATTTCGATGCACCTATTCGAAGTACTTATTTCAAAAATCATATCCGTAAGTTCGCAAAAAAATTACAATTTTATGTACTAGCTAAGAACTTGTACATTTAAATACGTATTTAATTTTTATTTATTATTATTTTTTATTACTATAAATATATTAAGTGTTCCCATAAAAATGACGTTTGTTTAATTGACTTGCTTGTCATCTTAATTGTACGTTTTTTTGTCGTATTTTTTTCGTTCTCTACGAACATATTCCACGCTCAAAATTATAATAAAGTCGCATTTACAATGGAGAGATTTTTTCCTAAAATTGTGATTCTATATTTAAATACCCAATGTTAAGGAGTGCACACTATATTAGTGTTGACGCGAAGGACCGAAGGGAGGGTAAGGGCCACCTTGTGTGAAGCCAAGTGAATTTAGAATCGTTCTACGTCGTACACTGATACAGATAACGTTCATCATGTGGCGGTAGGTCCCCACCCATATGTTATTTATAAATTTAATCATTCTGATGGACACTGGCATCACAGGGACTGGTGTCACCCAGCGCTGTAACTCATGGTGTCGTCCCCATGGACCTCGCCCCATATAACATTATAAACAACCCTTACAAATGTTATTTTTACTAATGTTACTCACAAATCGTAGTTCACATACATCATTGGATGTAATATCATGACCACCTAGCAAAATAAAAATTATTCATATTGTCGTGTGATTATGTGAAAATTCATAGAAAAAAAAATCGAAAAAAATTGTAATAATAAGTAACACGACCGAAATTATTTATTTTTTAGACCGCCATGTTGGTGTCTATCCTTCTAATATTTGTCTTGGTCTAGGAGTTTAAGACGTTACCACCAAGTTCATTCCATTTTCATTAGAAAAGAGTGGGATATGCGAAATTACTTGTGTAGATTGTTATGATTAATAGGCCAAACAACAAGAAACCTAAATATAAGAATAAAGGAACATCGCCATTGTTTAAGGAACAAGAATTTCTCAGAATTCTCCAACCATATAATTTATACAAACCATTATTTTGTTTATCACAGACTAAAACTACAACACTTGTTTCCTCATAAAGGTTTGATAATGAACAATTTGGAAACCGTTGAAACTTAGAAGAACTTGAATTCTGAGAAAAAAACTCATAAACAATATCACATTCTTACCAAAATCTTCGCTTCTCTGCATCTTCCCCTTAAAGACCATACTCCGCTCCGCGACCCGTTACTCTACTCAAATATTTACATAATTTCTGTATTTAGGTTAGTCATAAATTACACCTGATGATGAGAGGGACTGCTCCTCTCGAAACTATAGTCTTGTTAAATTAATCCAACTTGTGTGTATTACAAAATTCAATTCAGTTAAAAACTAAAATAATTATTTAGCACCACAAAGTAACTACCATATCAATCAATATTATTATGAGATAACTAAGGAAGTTTAAACCAACTAACTCATCATCCAAGGGAAAATAATTTAAAAAAGAAGCGTAGAAAGACGCATCTCTCGGCTGCGTAACTTGAGAAACTTGTACCAACTTAACTCCACTGCGTGCGACTACTCAGTCGAGTTAAGTTGGTACCAGTTCGTATGGTGAATAAAGTCAAAAAGAAAATAAATCCAGTAGGGTAATAGACTCAAAAAAAAAAAAAAAATTTTATGACAAGTATACCTTGCCTTTATTTTTTCATTAAGTCTCTAAAACGAAAAGAAGCCATTTTAAACCCAACGTTTGCTCATCTACATAAAAAAATATCCCACTCTAGTTGCCTGTTTGATTTCCAAAATTATATATTACGTCATTATTCTGTCTTTTATAAATTGTAAAGTACTAGGAAAATTGTAAAAAAATATTATTTCCGAGGCACCATAAGCCAGTTATATAATTTTATAAAATTTCGTATCTCCTTTTTTTGGTTAGTTATTTTTTCATAAATTACTGGAAACTGTGACAAAGGAAAGTTGAAAATTTGATGTGTTCCAATGTCTGAATGATTGGTCTTGAAAGTGTTTTCTGCGGTCTTGAAAATTATTTTTCGAGAAAATTTGGAGAAACTTTTTTAAGTCATGCCTTCTGAATACAAATCAAGACCTTTACCTGACATAAACTGTATTTTGCAAGGCTTCACACGGACTAATGGTGAATGCTTGCTATTTTTTATATCAAATTGTATGCCTTTGGGAAATGAGAAGGTGGACAACTGCTTAAATAGTTTTGACTCATACTTATACATTTGATATTTGACTTATACTTTAAAGCATGTCGTTAATATATCTATGAATATATAAATTAATTTAATTAATCGTTTTCCTTTATTTTAAAAAAGAAAAATTGTTTAGTTATTAAGTTAGCAAGCAACATGCCGCGTCTCAGATTTTTAATTCTGAAATTGAATAACTCAATTCATTTAAAAGTTGCACACTACGTATTAAAATGTGCCTATTCATTATACCCGTTCTGTATTCAGAGACATAGAATAATGTATTACCTCGATTACGTAAAAATCATTAGGTACAAATAGGCCATAATTCTCTAGTAAGTTCGACATAAATATATTTTTTTCGTTGATTTAGTCTTCAGTATCTTTTGGTTTTCGATGATGCACTGGATATTTTTACAGAAATGGTGTGAAGAAAATAAACTTTCTTTAAACATCTCCAAATGTCAAATGCTGAGATTCTGCCGTACCCGGACAATAGTAAACTATGACTACAAAATTAATGGTATAACTTTGAGTGTCGTTGATGAAATTAGAGATCTGGGCGTAATTGTAGACAATAAGTTTTCTCTTGTGTCACATATCAATTGCACAGTTGATAGAGGCTTAAGAACCCTAGGTTTCGTACTCAGATTAAGTAAAGATTTCAAAAATATTGGAACTTTTAAACTATTATTTAAGAGTCTGGTTAGACCAGTATTAGAAACAAATTCAGTTGTATGGAGCCCTCAATATGCTGTTCATGTGTCACATTTAGAGAGAACACAAAATAAATTTCTCCGTTTTATCAATTATAAACTTAATTTACCATCAACACATATTGATTATAACTTTTTAAGATCATTTTGCTCTCTTGATAAATTGGAAATAAGAAGAATTGTAGCTGATCTCGTCTTTTTTCACAAAATAATTAACGGGAACATCGACTGTCCACAACTGTTGGAACGAATCTGTTTGCGAGTTCCATCCCGAGTAACCAGAAATTACGCAGGGTTTGCCTTGGAAGCTGCGACAACTAATTACTTTTTTAATTCACCACTTCAAAGGCTTCCCAGACTTGTTAACAGATTTGAACAGTTAGACGTTTTTTCCACAAATTTAAATAAATTCAAACATACAATTCGCAATATTCTTAATCAACAATGAACTTTCCTCTATGTCTAAAAATAATCCTCAAATATATGTAATTATCACTCTTTTCTTGTATTCTTATCCTATAAAAAAAAAATTCTTAATTTATATTTCTGTAATTATCGCTAATCCTATAAAAAATATGATGTATTTATAGATTTATGAAATTATGGATTCTGTGTTTAAGTTTAGTTGTAGAGCTCTTTTTATATTTCTGTTATTATGTCATTTTATATTTCTTTATATGACTTTTTTTATTTTCTTTTTATATTTCTCATTACCGACATGTATTACCCAATGTTTATGTAAATGCTCTGATGGGCGTATGTATACTGAAATAAATAAAAATAAAAAAAAAAAATAAAGAGCTAATTAGGAAATATAAAAAAGAGTGACAGTATACTTCATTTTGACCACATTACATTAAGTATATGAAAATAGATAAAATTAATAATGTGAAAAAGTGATAGTGTAAAAAATAAATGTGAAATGTATGGAGAAGTCTGTGGATATTTGGATAAATCAGATGTGGTTTAAGAGATTTCTAAATAAGAATTTATTCTTTAAGATGAACACGAAATGTGCACGAAAGACCAGTACCTACAGGAAGCCCATGCATATCTTTTAATCGAGAAAATTCAAATAAAATGGGTCCATCATAGTCCAGCATTTAAAGTCCCTTAAAGGCCTCTCAGATGTGTAAATTTAAAAAAGTGGTTTTATAATAACTAACTAACTTAGCTGTTTCCCGTGGGGATTGGCAAAGAGGATAGAGCGCCATACTCTTCTGTCCTGACATACAACTCTCGCCCCATCCACATTCGTATATATTCGCATGCAAGCTCGACGGTTGTTGAGGCTTCTAACTGAGCCATCTTCCAGTACCTGGTTAATCTGGTCATGACACGTCTTCCGCGGTCATCCTCTCTTTCTGGCGCCGTCAGCACTTGCATTGTATATATTTTTTACCATTCATTTCTCATTCATTCGCTCAACATGCCCAAACCACTTGAGCGATCCTGTTTTAATTCTATGAATGTAAAGCTGGTTTTATAGTAAATCCAATGAAAAACGACATTATTTACGAGTACCCTAATACATCCAAATTATTCAAAGGTCTAAATGGCGCCTCCATTCCACCCGGAATTTTGACTCAGCCTGGTTGTACATAAATAGCCTGCAAAGAGGGTGACATCAATAATTTCCGGTTTTGGATCTGCCTTCTATCCGATGGCACCCGAGTACTTCTTGATTCTTCAATTTCTTAGTGTCAAGGAGATAGATATGGACCATTTTTTTTTAAATTTATATTTTATTAACAAAAAATAAATATACAATATAACAAGAATAAGAATAACACCTTTTTTAAAAAAATTCGGTGGTTTATAAATTAATTTTTAATGATTGCAATCATTTTTATATAAACAAAATATCCTAAAATTTTCAAGACATTTTTTGGAAACAAACCATTGTTTTTGTAATAATTTTTTTTTTTGATATTTTACGTTAAAAAAGGATCACTATTACATAAATAAGAAATTTTATGAATTTTAATAAATGATAAAAAATTTTAATAGCAAAATAATTAATTTTATATATAATCGAATCTTTTTTGCAAATATTTACCTATTAAATCTGCCTTCGCATTTGTTCCTAATTCGTTGTTCAACCTCCTATTTTTTCTGGTTTGTACTTTTTGATATTATGTGGTGTTTTTTTATGTGTGTGCTGATGATGGACTCTTCAAAGGGATCTGAAACGTCTTAAAAACATGGCCCCACTCCACAGAAAATACAAACTAGAAGATTCTGTACGGCCGTGAAAAACGAAGAAAATTTTCCTCTTAAATT
Source organism: Agrypnia vestita (assembly GCA_016648135.1). Taxonomy (NCBI): domain Eukaryota; kingdom Metazoa; phylum Arthropoda; class Insecta; order Trichoptera; family Phryganeidae; genus Agrypnia; species Agrypnia vestita. The sequence goes on from JADDOH010019205.1 coordinate 7,744, forward strand.
TATATTTTATTATTTGTCAATGTCTACTTTCATATTATTTGTCAATGTCAAAGGTACTTTCAATTTTAATTTTTAGTATAGGTACATTGTATTCTTATGAAAGGATCATTTACCCCATTTATTTCTTTATTTTTATTTTTATTTCGTCATTTTGCAATAATAAAAAAGTTATATTTTAGTACTTACTTTTGCTACGTCTTTTCGAATATTATTATTTTTTTAGAGAAAATTTATTATCAAACTACTTTTAAGGAAATCTACTTATCAATTTATACCCAATATTTTTATGTCCCCTTCTATTTCCTTACGTAGAAAGATTGTTCTACCAGTCTATCTAGATGTACGTAATCAAATGCTTTCTTTAAATTTTACCTTATTTTTGTTTATTAATTTCTCTATTATGCTGTCACGAGTCTAAAACAATAGTAACTTTACATTATCGAAGTCCTTAAACATGAATCTCAAATCAACTAGACTATTCTCTAAAAAAAACATAATCGCTAGAAATATGGAGAAACGGGTCGAACGTTTGCGAACCCAATTTATGTATAAAAACGATAAACAACAAGCCCAGAGTGCATACTTACGTGCGAAACAGAGCGAAGTGACTGGCGACAGACCAAAGTGCAGCGAATTTTCTAGTGATAATTAGTGCCAATTATAAAATTTTATGTTAATTAAAAAACGGTGCTCCAATTAAATTCGTATCCAGTGAATTTATTTAATTTAATTAATTTCCATTATTTCATATGCTTCCCAAAACCACGAACTATCGTTGTGGGCTTCGATATATTCTTTTAATAATATCTTCCAGTCTAAATATAATAATTTCCTTGTCTGTCCGTCTTTCTGTAAGTCAGTAATTTTGTTCGAATTCACGGCTAAAAAACGAAATTAAACGGAGAAAGCGCTTGAACCCCAGGCGAGCAAACCCGAATGCGACAACCCAGCGACGTTGCCACCGTGGCACGTGCACTACATAAGCAATAAGACGCGAGACAATTTTCTGTCATTTTTGACGGGTTAAAGCTAGTTCAGAATAAATAATATTTAAGCTTAATTCACCTTAATCTTCTATGTTATTCTACCGGGTTTGCTAAGATTACGTCAATCCATAGCACGACAACCCAGAAAATACTACCTACAATATTATCTAACAACCGCATAATCCAATTTATCAAATTGTCCAATTGCTGCTCGTAGACTACCATTACAGATGTATAAATAATTGGCTAAGTTTTAAAATAATGAGATCCAGTAGTGATTATCCTCCAGGGACAGTCTTCAGTGTTCTGCGCTCGGTTGCTCGAAAGAGAAATTCTCATCACCTCTTCCACCCCCCACTATTGTAATTTGCGTCGTCAGGGAGTTTCATATTATTTAATATTGTTTTCTTTGTTTTTCGTTTCATTAGAGTATTGACTTGATATTGGCAAAGACGTTGTATTTTTAACCTTCCTCGCAGGACTGGGTTGTTTCAATTGAGCACAATTCCATCCTTATACGTTGCCTCTATTTTCCATTATTGTGCCTTATCATTATGTTTTCATACCCTGTGTCTTGAATCATGAACTTTCAATAAGTTCTTATTTTTTGTATTCATTTTATATTATAAGTCGAACACAGTAAAAAAACCATTTCCTAGCTTTGTCCGGTAAGAAGAAAGCGAGGAAAGTTGCCTGCCAAGCCCGTATCACAAGTCTCAATATGATATTCCAAATAAACACATATTTTCTAGTTTAAAAAAGGTTACTTACTTACTAGAAAAATTTCCTTTGTGTTCATTTTTTGCATCGTAACAACACACATATATTTTGCGCACATTCTTTTGAATGCGGTCTAGCTATAGTAACTCCATTTTTTTAATTTATTAAAGATAAAATGTTGTCCGCTATGTACAATTTACATAGATTAGGATTGAAAATACCATGCAAAAAAATCAGTATCTTTAAAGAGTTAAGGTTGTTATTACGGACGTTAGACATATTTAACTGTAACTGGTTACTGATATTCAACGAAACGTCGAGAATCGTTTCTCGGAAAAACATACGGTTCGTATAAAATATCCGCAACCAGTTACAGTTAAACAGTATCTTTAAAACCTGAGTTAGAAGATGGTTAAGATATAATATCTAGTTTTACATAAATATGGGTATATATTGTATTTTGATGAATTTCTCATTCTTATTCCTTCTCAAAATATTTTTATTGCTTGTACACCAACGAAAAATATTTGTTTAATATCCAAATATAATAATTTCGCTGTCTGTCTGTCTATCCGTAAAGTCCGCAACATGCTGGAATTAAAACTTTAAATAATTGTAGTGTGTGTGATACCCAATTATCGTCTCACCAAATTACTCGGTCTAGAAATTTTTATATTATTCTTTTATTAAAGCTTGTTATACCTGTTTTGTCAACCTAAAACTAGTCAAATAAATTTATTATACGTATTTTATTAATCTAAAACTACCATAAATATAATAATTTAAATATATCGGGGGTAAAAAGCCAAAAGGGGATTAGTGATTATTTTAAACTTAAGGGTGGAGCAAAAGGAAGTTCTGTCAATCTGATTTTGTCTATGTTTCTTTTATCATTAAATGATTTCCACATTTGTTAATCCAAAACACGTATTGAAATCGTTAAATAATAAAAGAAATATTGACAGAATCAGATTGACAAAACATTCTTTTGCTCTCCTGTAATGTAGGAAATACTCACTAACACCCTTTTGGCTTTCTATCCTCGATTACATATATTACATATTTATATTATTATTTAGTTTTAGGTTCAAGCGAATAAAGTCGGTTTAAAAAAATTAATGGTTTTCTATTTACGAGGTTTTGGCTTCAAAATACTTCAATTATTATGTTTCTTAATTTTTCACGGGTGTAATGCTAGTAGAATAATACTTAAGGATTCTTAAGATACCGATATTAAATAACTATTGCATTAGAAATTAGAGTCTTTAATGTTTAATAAAATATTAATTACATTTATTCTCCATCGTATCTTTACACTTTCGTATAAAATCTGCCGTTTTTACAACTTATCGATCATTAATTTTGTACGCTTACGGTGTTTATTATTTTATGACATCTATTATTTCGTTATCTTTTGTATTATCTTTTTTCTCCCTCATATATGTTTACGCGCACGAATAGTATAATAAACACAATATATATAAATTACAAGTAATTATAAATAATTACTTTCTTGGCAATATTATAGTAAAAAATTCATGTTACGTGTGCCTACAGTTTAAAGCCCACGAAGTGGAGCAATTTTCATCAGTTCTAAAATATCATCGGTTTGCTAATATATTATTTGATTAATGTGAAACAGCAAAGGCAGCAATATCCAAAAAAAATGCAGTCATCAAGGGATGATTGAACTTATGTATAATGCACTTAATTCGTGATTTTATAGAAACTTTAAAGGAATCATGATTATGGAAGGGATAGATACATTAAATCTAGAATTCAGAACATTTTAATTTTGTAGTCCTCGTCCCTGCATTCAAAACATTTTTTTTATTTTTTTGGATATTGAAGTCTTTACTTAACCCCCACAATCCCATAATTAACACCAATTAAATCAATAATTTATTTGCGGTCGTTTTAGAAAAATGTGTATTTTAACTATGAGTTTTTTATTTATATCTTACCGTGCAAGAATGTAATACAAAATGCAAGCGAGGCTACGACAATAGTGAAAATAACTTAATTTCGCCTTAGCAATTTTGAAAAAGAACCATCGTGTGATGAATAGATATATATGCTTAGAGACAAACTTAAGATAAGTGCAGTTGTCTCTGATACTCACTGTGTCCAGATCTAACTTCAAACCACTCGCATATCGAGCTAGACTCTGTAGTAGTTTTGCTTCAGCCGCGTATTCTTTTATGATTTGTATGTAAGCCCTGATCCATTCGGTTTATTTATTTATTTATGGGAAACTAACAGTACATATAAAGAGATTATACATGATTATTGAACAGTATAGAGACCATCTTACAAGTTTCCACAGAATTAACCTGTTGTGTTTTAACTTAAAGCAACAATAACTTGAGTAATAGAATAAAAAACAAAAAAGTGAAAGTTTTAAGTTATGGACAAACTATGGGAGTCAAAGAATTAGAGGTAAAAGGAGAATAAGGAATGGATACGAAAGGACAAATCTACTTAGTAAAAAAGACAAGAGATAAGAATAAAAAGAAGTGCAAAAGATATTATATATGTATAGCATAAAGATATCTGATCAATACATCTGCATATATATATA
>JADDOH010019207.1:0-19968 GCA_016648135.1 Agrypnia vestita
AGCGACATATATATATATGTATATATATATATGTCGCTGTTAGATAAGATATCTATGAGATTCTGTTAATACCGAAACTTAAATAGTAAAATATACAATTATTATTAAAATCATCTAGAGGTAACATTGTTTATGTTTTTCAAATAGTTTAATGATCATCATCTGCAATGTTTATCTCAAATCCATCATAATATAAAATTTTTCATAAATTTAGTAAATTCTTAACAATAGAGGCGTCTCCAACATTTTGTAGAGTATTTTATTACATTTGTTAAATATTTAAATGTAATTATTTTATCTAATGTGGCCATGTTTTGTGCGATATCCTAGAGAATAACAAAGCAAAATTAGTATAAGAGCAGTCAATAGATGTAGGATTGTGAAGAGAACACACAGAAATACATTTGCCATCTAAATGTATGTCAGGGTGTTCGTAACTGTATATTCTTTCACGAGTTAAACTTGTGAATGAGATTTCTCATTATATATTGTCACGAGATCGCGGTGGTGGGGAGACAAATGAAACTGGATAAATTAAATAAATTATTAATTTAATCACCTAAGTCAATGAACACGAACTTCACTGGAGCAGTATAACGTAATTTATTCTAATTTAGCACTAATCATTCGTCTGTGGAACACTTTATACACTCGTCTTTCTAGAATATTCGCACATCTGTGAACGTACTTGCTCCCAGTAGGTAGTTACTTTCGTAATTTATCACTTATACGCGCACAGAATCGCCCACTTTCGTTTATTTCTGTGGAATTGCCGAACTGTCGCAACAAACTGTTGCATGTCGCGGTGACCTTTAAATAAAAAATGCCATTTCGCAAACTTTCGGGTACGATCGACTGACGTCTGAACCTTTCTAGTCATTAAATGATTCTTAAACGTCCAGAAAGCTGTCAATTTCTCGATTATATGCTATTTTTAGTGTGATAATTAAAAATTTAAAGAGTAAAGGTTATTATTAGGGTTGTTGGACATATTTATGTGTATAATAAAGCGGACATATTATTTTTCAATAGAGACGACAGATACAAACTATCAAGTTTTTGGCGCCTCGTTCTCACCACTTTGATTCCGCCTTTAAAAGACGTCGCAGAAAAGCCCGAAGATATAATCAGTATATATTGCACACTGGCGACCTCTATCTTAGAAGAAGTGAACACTCCACAACAAAGTGCATATAATTTACGACCTCGGAGGAAATAACCAGTTTGGCACACACCTCTGCCCTGATAGGACGCTCTGAAACGTCGAGATTTGCTTCTCAATAATAAAATATACGGTTCGTATAAAATATCCGTATAATTTAACTCATAAATGAAATTTTAAACCTTTATGAATATAGGTAGGTACATTATGGGGAACAGTTGCAATACGATATATGCAGCTGATCGCGCCGTCGAGATAAGTTTATATTAATAACAGGAATTTGGTAAAGTGGAAAACTTGTACAAAGCACTCCTGTGTTGCATATTATGTTAGATCGAATGTTCTCAAACTTGACACCAGCGTGCATTATAATATTCATCGCGTAATATAGCTCCTCTCACCTTCGTGCCGTGCGGCAGGCGTTGTTCTCCGTACTGCGCCCCGTCTTGCATAATGAAAACGCCCGCGAAACTCTGAATCAACTTGCGAAATTAACTTGTCAGTTCATAATATGTTCGTGATATAATCATGTTCGTACCATTGAGCACAAACATAAGGTTAGTTAATCTGTTTAATTGCATGAATCCAGGGAATCGAAGCAAACCATATCCAATACACTTCCCATTCCAACAACTAAGATGACGTAAGGGGCTACACAGTCCTTTTCCTTTATCTTTCAGCTTCAAGTTTCAAAGCAATTTGAATCATCACTCATTCAAAATTTTCAGAAATAGGCTTGAAAAAAATGAGTCATTGCAATTTTACATAACTAGACTCGTACAATACTACCACACACAAACACACTCACTCAGTTACAAACCACGTACACACTACAAACAATTACACACCACTACCAAGAGCAAGAACAATATTCTACCAACGGCTATATATGTTATTATCTCAAAAATTATACAATACACTAAACCTGTGTTTTTCAATCTGTGGGTCGCGACTCCCAGGGGGGTCGTCAAGTGATACTCGGGGAGTCAAGCCAGGTAAAAGTAAAAAGCAAGGGTTGTAGGTCATGTACCTACTGCAATAAAAGTACAATTTTTTAACTGAGAAGGTTGTGTTGTTTATTTTTTAATACATTTTCAAACCTTGGTTGTATTTTTGAGACGTTAAAAATCAAATAATTTTCTAATTGAAGCCTGTTTCTCCTCTGAGTTTTTATATTTACCGTTAGTTTACATAGATTTTTATATTTACCGTTTTTTTACCGTTAGTTTACATAGATAAGAAGTGTCGAATGGCACTAAGAATTTTAAAACTTCTCTTGCCAGCTCTGGATGTCCTTCTCTTCGCTTCTCTTCATCCACAAAATGTCAATCGTTTGCAAATTGAATTTTAAGCATGCTATGAGCAGCAAAATCTTAAAAAAATTCTCTCATCTTTATGGATAACAAATTGGCTGACATATCCAAAGGACGATTTATTTACCCATCTTTACCCATTGGCAGCTTCAGAATCCAGTTCTGGAAAGTAACTTAATTTTTTCACGTTTTATAAATCACGGATATTATTTTGGACCCTGGGGGTCACCAGAATTTTTTCACTTGTAAAGGGGTCGCGTATTCAGAAAGATTTTAAAACACTGCACTAAACACACACTGGAAAATATTCGCTATAAAAAATCATCCTTATATGGACACAACATAATATGTTATGTTATTTCCAATTGATCCCCACCGAACTGTATCATATTATGACATGACTATGATAACTGTATCATATTATGATATGACTATGATAACTATATTATATTATGATATGATTATGATAACTGTATCATATTATGATACAGTTGGGTAGGGATCAGTTGTAAATAATACTGACCAATATAAATAACTCATTATTACTCTAGTTAACTTGTATAAATGTACTTCATACTATCATTTCGGATTCGTTGTATTCATTGGTAAGTGAAGCCATCTTGTTCTAAAAAATAATTTTCTTTTTATAAACTAAGCTACATTTCTAATTCTGTAATTTTCCTAATTTTAGTTTTGCATAGAGTATCAGAAAAAATATTTTTTATACTACATAATACATTTGTTTTTTTTTAAATTAAATAATTTTAATAATTTTCTAAATTTAAATTTTGTTTTCCTAGAGAGCATCTTTATTTTTTACATTTTCTATTGCGTACAACGAATTAACCTGATTCTTTTATCACAGACCTCGGGCTAATTAAGGAGACAATGATTCATTTTTACATTTGACTAAAAACCATTCATGAAATGCAATGTAAAATATGTGCAAGTATATTACTACATAAGCTTTATGGACGCTTTAATAAATAAAATAAAAATTGAAGCTCATGTGGTTGACGAATTTTTAAAGGAATTTCATTATTAGGAATGTTCTAAGGTTATCATGGCCACTCAGAATCTTCTGGTTTGTGCCTTCTGGGGTATTATGCCGTGTTTTTATGACCTTTCTGCCCTTACGACACATCAGCTCTGATGATGGACCCTGCAATTGGATCGGAAACGTCGACCAGAAAGGTCGTGAAACACGACATAGTACCCCAGAAGACTAACATTATTTTTTTTATTTTTCTCAAACTTCCTTTTTTCGACTGGTGCAAAAAATATCTTAATAATTGTTAAGCCCATTTTGTTTAAGTTTTGCACCACCTTACTACTAACTTTATCTACTATTTAACAAAAGATTTTTTTTGAAGAAATACCCATTTGTTTATTATGAATTTTAATCTTCGTTTTAAAAAAAATAAATTTAAGTAATGTCTTTTGCAGAAAAAAAAAATTGAAATGAAAAAATGATTTGTATGTGCAATAGTTAAGTCAAAAGATAAATTGAATTGATAATGATCAATGGAATAACAATAAAGTGGGATCGCCATAGACTTAAGGCCGTTCTATGAGCAAAAGCTACCATATCGGCCCTGCTCTTTCGCCATTCAGGTTGGCATTTTTTTAATGCTAAGGCGGTTTACTTGCTACGTCGCAGACGAAGCAAAAACACTTGTGGGGCATGCTATGGCATGCAATAGGGACCAAAATCATTGGAGGGAACATTATTCAGTACGCCAAGACTCACCAGGGATCGTAGTGAGCCAGCCAGCCAATGATGATGATGATAGTAAATAAATTTTATTAATCAAAATATAAGTGCAATTTGGTTTTAAATTTTGCTTGTAGAACAAAGCTCAAGCGGATTAGCATCAAATAATTAATTTAAGGCATTTTTTGTTGCTTCTCTGTAATTGTATTTGTTGGCCGTAAATAATTATCAGTGGGTAAAGGTGAAAGTTCATGTGGAACAAAATGGGTTCACTTCAGCTTATCGGTGTTGGTTATTTGTCTCATTTTTTCTTCCGCTAAAGCTTTCAATCCGTCTTTTTCAACAGTATAAGGGCATACTCAACCCTCGTCATCTAAACCATGTCTCCTTTCCCAAGTTTTTCGAACTAACGCCAATTTTTGAGATATTACACATAATACTCATTTTTAAAATACCACAGAAATTTACATTCAAACGGCTATTTTTAATTTCATTCATGAACCATTAGAGTGATGAGAATCTTAAGCCGAGCTGAATAAATAAATATATTTTTTGAATTGGTTGAGCAACTTTGTAGATTGACACTTTAAAAAATTGATTGTATTATTTGTTTGTATCCATTTATATTTATTAATTACACGTACATGTTTCGAAAAAACCTTTACATCGACAGGGTGTTTTATTGATGTCAAAATATCAAAATGAATGATGTCTTTTGTTTTTATAAATTATTTGTTACTTTACAACTACTAATTTTTTTAATGTTATTGCTGAAGTTCTTACACAAAATTATTGGAATGGTTGTGGTGTGGATATTTACATTCTGATGTAATGGTTGTCCTGACGAAGAGACGGGCACGTCTCGAAACCGGTAGACAAAAAATCTCAGTAAGTAATTATATACTAATATAATAAACATTTTATTAGCTTGGATACAAACACAAGTTGACCTAGGAGACTTGCCCTACAACAGAATAACTACTTGCTCCCCAGACCTGGATATCCATGAATAGCAAAAAATATTACACAACAAAATGGGCTTTATTTGTTTAGTCACTAGTTACAAAGCGGCACAAATTTACATGAACTAACTAACTTTATACTACAAAACTAAGCATGTCTGCCATGACCATAGTTTCGAAAAGTGCAGTCTCTCTCCTCAACAGATGTAAATGAAAACTTCCGATTTCATATCGTTTCGTTTCTAATTAGCTCTATGAATGAACACACGACATGAATCACGTTCACATCATGAAGAAGTTTAGCTGAAGAGAGCTGTATGGTTTGAGGCCAACTTTATTCATTATGCAAAACTCATCTTTCAACTCCTCGCTGAATTTTGTGTGAATAGCCTATTAAAAAGTGCTATTTGTATTCTCAATAACCTTAAATGAGAGATTTTAAGTGATAAATATGCTGTTTATCTTTTTTTATTTATCATTTTAAAAAGCTGTAAATAAAAAATAATAGCGAGCAACGTAACAAAATATTTTTTTAAATAAAAAAAGTAAATGCAGTTAATTATTGATTTAATAAAATCCCTCGCTTAGTCGGTGATCTCATATCTTCATGTCGCGCTTCTTTCTGTTTCTAGAGTGAACTACTTTCCTACCCTTCGCGATCCTAGAACATGATTAGAGCGACGAAAAGTAAGGCTCTGGTTATAGATTTATGTTTTAACATATATACAATCAACAGGTCGTTTACAATACTGATTGAAAGGCCTAGTGCGATATTTAGGAACAAAATAAAAGCACTATTTTACACTTTTTGTGGAACAGAAATAGGAAATAATAATAATAAATAAACTATAATAATAAATCAAAACAAATTTTTGGTTTGGTGGTGTGTCTTGGACTTTATTTGACAATTTTCACTTTTTTAAAATACTTTTTGATAATACTGATTTTCATTATCTTAGTAATAATTACCATTGATAAATTATTTAAAAAGGATATACAAATAAAGAATATATGTAAAAGATTGAGAAGAGTTTTAGGATCTATGCACAAAATTAAATATTATGTATGTTTCGATACAGATCATGAAATCTGTGTATAAATCTTTAGCAGAATCGGTAATACGAAATTACTAGCTAGGGTATATTTTGTAAAAAAAATATTTAAAATTTACTAGGTATTCAAATTTCGACAGTGATTTATGATTCATTCTAAATAACCTATTACTTTAACTTTTTAAGAAGCAAATATCTATACCTACTAATCATATCTTATGGTATAAATAAGTAATAAGACATATTAAAGACTATATGTGCTACATAAGATATACTTTAACTTTTTAAGAAGCAAATATGTATACCTATTAATCCTATCTTATGGTAGAAATAAGTAACAATTAAAGACTATATGTGCTACATAAAAAAGGTATTAGATTTACAACACACAAAGGATTGCTAATACCGAAGGTAACTAATAATTATTATGGTTCATAATTGTTAGTAACCTTAGTTAAAATATATAATTATGAAAATATTTAATTTTATAAACAATTTCATAAAAAATAATATTAAGAGAGTCTTAATAGAAAAATTAATAGAATTATAAATAAATAAAAAAAGATTTATACTGATTAAGTGAGGCTATTACCTTTGTAATGTTTTATTTTATTTATTACGATCTTGAATGTCTGTTTCATTTTCATAATTTATGTATATATAAACTTTTGTTAAATAAATTTACCTTGTGAACAAAAAGAACCTACTAACATGCTGGTCTCGCAGGTATGTGCGCTTTTCCTTACAAAAAACATTTTGTAAATTATCAATTATTTAAGTAAAAAATGGTAGCATTTAAAAACAATGTGTATCCGCCCCTTGCACCACTAGATCAACTAACTATCTAAAAATAACGCCGTTTTCCAGCATGGGTTGACAAAGTGGATATAAATAGAAAGTGTATACTCGTAGTATAAGATCTCGCGGGAGAAGATGTGACGAAACTCATATTATTAGTTGATTTTTCATAGGCAAATATTATTACTTATGAATTTTAGATGAAACTTTTTCTTCATCTCCAAGCCGTTCTATAACATAACATAATTTTTAAATTAAAAAACATTGAAACCGTACAGGGCACATAGGTTATTCTTCTCATTGTTTATAATGCAGGTTGGTGCACGTTCTGCCCGCATCCCTTAACAAGCGGGAGGAGATAAGGCATCCCTTTGTATTTCGCGAAATTGTTCGTTGCAGTCTTTTCAAAGGATGTAAAGGCAATTGCTTAAGGTAAACCGTAGATAATGTAGTAATTCACCTGCATGGTTTTCATTAATAAATAATTTAAAAATATTAATGAAAAATTTAATATTAATACACATTTAAATGTACACATTTAAATGTACACAGCGGGCCATGGAAAGGCAGATGCTCGGCGTAAGCCTTCGAGATAAAATCAGAAATGAAGAAATAAGACGCCGAACAAAAGTTGCCGATATTATGGACCGTATTGAAAAACTAAAATGACAGTGGGCTGGACATATGGTTCGACAGGAGGATACTAGATGGGCACCCAGAATCCTACAGTGGAGGCCCTGGACAAAAAATAGAAGACCACCTCCGAAAAGATGGTCTGATGACACAGTCCAGCAAGCAGGAAGAACCTGGATGCGAAGGGGGAGAAACAAAGATGAGTGGAAGAAAATGGAAGAGGCCTACATCCAGCAGTGGAGGGAAAAACGCTAAGGAAGAAGAAGAAGAAGAAGAAGACACATTTAAATATGATGCTTATATCGTGGTAGCGTAATATGGCAACAGCGCGGTAAATATCCATTGAAATATTTATTTAACTCATTGAAACGAAAATGTGACAAATTATCTATTTATTAATGAAGGGATAACTTTTAATTAAGATAAATTATAGAAGTCTCACAGACGAAGCTATTTATATGGAACACATGTATGTATGTACACCATGAAATTTATGTATAAAATATCATGGGAAGGATCATATATATCTCTAGCATAGTTCCTTCAAATATTTAAAAAATACTTGGAAAATATATATAACGTTAAAAAAAAATTGATAATGTGTGGATGTTAGGTATTACAGTGGAATTGCGAACGTTGCATTGTGCAAAGTCACTGAAGTCAGCTCAAACAGGTTATAAACCTTTGGCCACCCTATAAAGACCATACACGTTTTCTCAGACCGTACATATATGAATGTTGTTAAAAAAATATAAATATTGTTAGAAAATTAGTGGTATGTATGTAAAGATGTATATTATTATTAATTTTATTAATTATAGTTTTATATTAAATAAAAAAAACCTATTTTCTTCTAAAAATTCAAATTAACAAATCATGCAATTTGTCTAATCAAAGAAGTACGTAGTTTGTAGAAAAATTAAGTAAGTAAATTATTTGAAGTAATTTCTATGTATTGGTATTATCTAAGTATTGGTCAGAATAAATATAATTTATTATATAAAAATGTAATATTTTATGATTTACTTACAAAAGTACATTTAGGCGTATAAACAAATATAACATGGATGTCTTTTATCATTTGTTCACTGGCCTAGAAAACTCTATTTTCTTGGGTGGATATCTATAAATATATAGCATTTAAAATATTCATGTGGATATACATAATAAATGATTATTATACGCAGGCCTCATTGCTGATCATCTTTCATGGAAGAAAGGTTCAAGCCGGAACCAGCCTTTTGGCTTACGATAGGGTTGTCAGATTTCGCACACGATTAAACAAATATTTTTTTCATGATTATGAAAAAAACACAAACTTTGTTTTTCACTTTTCTATTTTTATAACACTACATGTTTCGGAAACCTTCGTTTCATTCTTCAGGTGAGTTGAGATTGAAGTGTGCGGGACTGGATGTCTGATGTATGTGTTGTGGATTCAGTTGAGGGAGGTGGGAGAGGGGGAACATTGTGAGAAGGGGTGATGTGAAGGGTTTTATTTGATTATTGATGATGTCATATGTTGTGTTTAGGTTTTTATGATTTTCAAGTGTTTCTTTATTATTTTGTTTTAGGCCGTATAATAATAATAATATTTGGATAATTTATATAGCGCCGTTTTCGCGAATACTCACCTCAAGGGCGCTGTTTGTCATGTAGGATGTGTATTTTTGTATTGTTAAATATGTAGTCATTTTCGAGTTAGAATTAAATAACATAAAAGACTAGATTTAAAGTGTTTTAAATTCAAGAACACATTCATTTGTGAAGTTGTAATTTTTCAGAACAAAGTTCTGTGAAGTTTTTAAAACCACAAATGAATGTGTTCTTGAATTTAAAATCAGTTGTATCAAATGTGTCCAAATAAAATGAATTAATTGTTTAATTCTGGCGTCCATATAGCGGTTGTATTACAAAGTAATTTGAACTACCGTATCAAAAAAGTGGATTGCTCTATAGACAAAAATAAAAATTTATCAATTAATAAAAATGAGAATTAAATATAAGGTCGATATATTCACGAAAATCTGCAAGGCTCCTATAGCTTAGTGGTCAGAGCACCAGCCCCGGAAAGGAGGTGACCCGGGTTCATATCCCGATAATAGCCAAAATATTTTTTCGTGGATTAGATTTTTCTGTATGTCTTTCTAATTGATTAATTAATTAGGTTTTAAAGTGTTTTATTCACAATCATTAAAAATTAATTTCCACAAACTTTTTTCAAAAATTTGTGGAAATTAATTTTCAAAAAAAAATTTCCGCAAACTTATTTAACCGCTTAATATTGTTTTCTATTATTTGGAGATCGCATACGGGGATCACATACGTTTTTACAAACATGTTGTTTTTTTTATTTGGTAAGTAGCTATACCTACATTCAAATTTGATGATTGAGTACACCCAGCATTTGAATTATGTACCTTGGGAATACTTAAAAGGTTCATATAATACAAAACATAAATAAAAAATATAAAAATATATAAAAAAATATATTAAAAATACTTATTAAAATACTTATTAAAATATTTATTTTAAATGGTGAAAATTTTTTAACAGTCCCAGTGTGGTCTGAGTATATGTGTATGTCAATAAAATCGAAAGCGTTTATCCATTTCAGTCACTAACGAGAGTTGTTTTTTTATGTAATATTATTTTAAACTTTTTATTCATTGGCACATTTAACTTTTAAATAAATCTAATTTTGTAATACAAACGTCACTTTTAAAATAATAAAAACCGTCAGATGTCACCGGCATTTACAAAGTCCGATTAAATAAAGGGTCAGCATTTAAAAAAAAAATTTTGAATATCAAAACTGATTTTATGTACCTATTTATTTATTTATTTATTTATTTAATGTTTATGGAAGACCAACAGCACAAAAAAAAGCATAGAAAACATTGATACAATATAGATGGCCAATTACAGGTCTCCACATTTAGAAATATTTCAGTAATGATAAATATTTATGATATACTAAGGCATATTAATTATATAGAAAGAAATAATAAAAAAATTAAACAAACAGAAATATGTCAGTAATGATAAATATTTATGATATACTAAGGCATATCAATTATATAGAAAGAAAGAATAAAAAATTTAAACAAACAGAAATATGTCAGTAATGATAAATATTTATGATATACTAAGGCATATTAATTATATAGAAAGAAAGAATAAAAAATTTAAACAAACAGAAATATGTCAGTAATGATAAATATTTATGATATACTAAGGCATATTAATTATATAGAAAGAAAGAATAAAAAATTTAAACAAACAGAAATATGTCAGTAATGATAAATATTTATGATATACTAAGGCATATTAATTATATAGAAAGAAAGAATAAAAAATTTAAACAAAAGATAAAGAAACTTAATTATTACGTGGAAAAAAATTCAGCACTCAAAATTTTTCTTAATCTTGTGTGGCTGCACTCGAACAGATCAATATCCAATAATCTTATCAGTTTATTGAATGCATCGCATACCCTCAAGAAATATGAATTCCGACGATAGTTGGATGAGGTAAAATCAATGTGAAAGACTGGGTTGTGTCTACGAGATCTACAGGGAACATGGAATTTTAGTCTATTTAATAGTTCAGGACAGTCGACGTTGCCTGATACAATTTTTAGTAGGTACATCAAATCACCTATTTCCCGACGTCTGTATAAAGGTAGGATGTGATATTTTTTGCATGAACTGTCATAATCGTCAGAAACGCAATTGAATTTAAAGTTGAGAAAGCGAATAAATTTTTTTTGAATTTGTTCCAACCGATTTACATAGATCATATACTGGGGGTTCCATACTTGCGTTGCATACTCGAGTTTGCTTCTGACAAAAGTGCAGTAAAGTACTTTCAATGTCTTTACACACTTAAAATCTTTAGACATTCTCATGATGAAACCTAAAGCCCTATAAGCCTTACTTATAATAGATCATCAATGCCCTATAAGCCTTACTTATAATAGATCATCAATTTGTCATCTAGAATACGTCTCTTCGCCAAGTTATAGAGGGATTGTTGGTCAGAAAGTGGGTCAAATATTAATTGCAAATTTATTGAAGCCAAATAAAAGTGTGTAAAATAATGTGTATAAATATTTAAATTGAAACATTATTATAAATAGTATAAAAGATACGAGAAAACATTTTTTGGAATAAAATAATTCTTAGCATCGCCGAATAGGGTTGGCTAGCAATAATTGTTTCTTATTCGTTGGTGGCTACAAATATACAAAGTACCTACGATTACAAATTTTCTTATTGATTATACCTCCAACTGTGAGCATCCTTTAAAAATTGCGCACTTTTTAACGCTCTTTGCGGATTTTGCAGAAAAATTGTAAAAATGTGTAAATAATGTTTCTAAACAGCTAAATTACAACAGCTAGAACGTGAGAAAAAATATATTTCCTTTTTCGAAATTTATGTTTGAAAATCTATAACAAAATATTGGCAACCCTAACTTTTCCGGGGTTGTGCACGACGGCGGAACCGGATATAATTGCAACGGAAACGGGAGTTCTCATTTTTCAGCGGGAAAATTGCCTTTCCGGTTGCTGTTCTTCCTCGGGATTAAAATGGACTGACACATTCTATCCTTGGACTCGCTTTGGCCAATGTGGAAATACGAAAGAATTATATAAATTTATATTTATAAATATAATACCATAATACAGTGGTTAAAACATTAAGAAATCAATAACGCTCTTTTGTTAATGTCATAATGTTTTAAGAAAATGTATCAATGTTTTTTCGGTTTAATAAAATGTCTGACATTAAAATGAGTCTCATTGTCTCAGTCTCAAAATTAACAAAAATTTCATTTTCTTTCGTGTTTTTCTTGAGTACCTTGTTAAAGTTATCTTAAACCTGAAGGATTTTTTCTCACGCAACGGGAATCTTTCTTTTGTCCGTCATTCAAAAGAACGTGTCCTTTCAAGAGAGAATATTAATTATACCCTTTTTAAAATTCGTCTCGAAGGGATGCTGAGGCATAACCTTTTGTCACCGTGCCTAAAAGAAGAACGGTCTCAAAGGGTGACCACAAAGGCACCTTTTCTTCCCTTAACACTTTTAAAACTCGAGAAATAAGTGGTTCTGTGTTGAATGCAAATAATATCAATTTAGATTTTATATTTCAAAATATTAAAATAAAGCATAATAAACATGGAGGAAGATATTCGGTCAAAACAAATATTTTTTTTCTTATTATAAGTTGAACAGTTTACAATGTTGTTAGATCAGGTTACTTTAGATAAGATAAAATAATAAAATAAAACTGGGTAAATTTTGCTTTTTTTATATTATTAAAATTTATATATTTCAATTTTACAAATTACGAGTATTAAAATCAAAAGTAAATTAATTAATCCCGCTTAACTTCTATTTCTCGTATAATTACATGCATGCACATAATGATATCATCACTACGATACAATGAAACCTTCAGACAAAATACCTACTAAAGAAATACAGTCCACAAATAAATCCCGTTTCACGAATATGTAGGTTTTGCAATATAATATAAATAAATAAAATAAAAAACGAGTTGGATTTATTCAACAATGTATTATTAAGGTACAAAAAGTTATTTAATGATTTATTTTCATGAAATTATTTTAGTATGCTGTTACACTATATATTACCTTTACAATACAATCCACCTCTTCCATCATAAATATCATATTTCTACCTTTAGTTTCTATAGGAATTTATATTAAAAATGATTAAGCTATTTAATTTCACTACATATTTGTTAAATGTAATAATCAGAACGTTTTCAATGCTGCCACATCTTTAGTGATATTGCTTCTACGTATTAGTACGTTCTAATTATTATAAATAACAAAAAGAGAAAGAAACGGTGTTATCTCTTTTAAATATTATTTAATGTGGACTTTGACAAAGTTATAGTACACGATTTCAAAAAAGAAAATATGATATCAAAATTATAGATTTTACCATAACACTATTTTTATGTTATATTGAATTGAAATAAATGTACATTTTTTTAACATTGAGTGTTAAAAAATTATACATATATTTCGTAAAAATTTTCCTTTAATTTTTAGTTTTTTAAGAGTGTTGGTAAATTGTGATTAACGCACGGGGTGAACATAACCATAAGTTTGATAAGCAAATTAAAAAAAAAACTCTCTTTATGGTCGTATGTTTTGTCACTTTAAAGATAATGTTGTGTATCCATAATAAATAAATAAATAAAAAAGATTAATTAAACATAAATATCTTCTTCTCAATTATGAATGAACTTTTGTACATATTAACATAATTTTATTACTAAAATTTAATTAATTTGGGCAATGTAATGTAAGAGTCTTGTGGTTAGGACACTCGCCTCGTGATCCAAAGGTCGCGGGTTCGAACCTCACTCCAGAATAGCAAGTTAGTCCTATTTACATAGCACAGGCGTTTAGCTTGTAAAAAATGTAAAATTCACTGAAGGCTTTTTTATGCAATGTAGGATTTCGAACTGAAAGACAGGACCTAGTTTTGATTAGTTTTTTGACATATTATAATTTATTTTTGTTGTAATTTTAATATTAACATTGAGGCTAGGGATATTGTAAAAAATTATAATTTGATTTACACCAGATGAATTTTAAATTAAAAACTAACTGATTTCGAACGAAAATAATAATTCATTTCCTTCTAATAGGATATTTTTGTGTAGGGTGGTATAAAACCTTAAAATGTGTTTTAGAGCTTTTTTAAAGATATAAAACTTTAAAATAAAATAAGACACATGAAAATCGTGATAACGACCATGGTATTGGCTTTATTGAAAAAATAATTTTATACCATGGTTGTTTATATATGAAGGGTGCTTTTTAAGAGGTTTATTATTTCGAATTGGCAACACTTTTTCCAATGACAGCCAATTTGACAGCTGTCAGCTGATTTGTGGTGAGTTTATTTTCCCATGAATAGATAAACTTTTATAATTTAAACACTAATGGAATAAAATTATCTTTTCAATAAAGCCAGTCACGGTCATTACTAGGATAAGTTGTTTTATTTAACTTTAATGTTTTATCTATGAAAAAACTTCGCTTTTACCGACATAATCAATATATATTTTAAAAAGAAACCCGTGTTTCCCTATCCGCCAAGTTTTCTCCACAACGAGCCACAACCACCCACCGGTAGTTATGGTGGTGGATAGCCCTTGGTGTCCCATTGAAAATGTGCGAGTTTGGTGGGGGTGGCTGCGCGTGGGTGGGAATGGGTGACGAAAATGTGCTTTCTAGCACATTGTTTTGTTACGGGAAGGCCGCAAATGTTTCAGATTGTTTCAAAATAGGCGCGCCGACTGTGTCGGTGAGTCTAGAAGGTTTCGGAAAAACCTGCTCTAGAAAGTTCTGGAAAGAGAAGGTTCTGAAAAATTTCCAAAAGTTCTACAATGTTCTAAATTGAGTGGCGGAATGTGTCGGTGTGTCTAGAAGGTTCCTGCACATTCGATAAATTTCTTGGAAGTTCTGGAAGGAGAATGTTGTAGAAGGTTAAGTTCTATGACGATCCAAACAGTGTACTAAAAATTTACGCGTGCGAAGCCGCGCGGGCACAGCTAGTATATTCTAATGAAGGAAAAGTTTATATTTTGTCATCACTTATAATTATTGGCTTTTATTATTATTACTTATTTTTTCCGAACGGTACAAGCCAGGAACGTGCAGTGGGAACATCGCAGCCTGACTTTTACGTAACCAATTATTTGTAAAAAAATCTGAATATACATATATTTCGTAATATTTCTATCACAATTGGGATCATAGAATTTATATTTTAATATATCATAAAAATCTGTAACATAAATATTTGATTTATATTTCTTTTTTAAAATGTTCCCACTGCACGAGCCTGGTAGAAGCCGTGTGTTCCAATTACCTAAACACTACACGATATAACTACTCGGTGGGCGGTATGTATAAGATTTTTTTTGATAATGTTGGGAACAATATTTTAATGGTTTTTATCGGGATGAAATGTGTTAAGGTTGTCGCCTCAGACACCTTGAGAACATAAATAACTCGGCGGGTCCATCCCGAGACGTCTTGTTATTGTAAAGGGATGTTGTCCCTTTATACTAAAGTGTACAGACCTTACAGCCCCTGAAGAGGTCTGGCCTTATGAAAATGCGAGGAATTGATACTATGCTGGAAGGGATGGTGAATAATTTATGGTGAGATTTTACGTGGATAAATTTAACAATAGGGATACTTTATGGAAATCATAAAGTATATGTAAGATTAGATATTATGTTTTTAAGAAAATAGTTTAAAAATGTTTTTATATGTTAGTTCTAAGAACGCAATTACTGAACCACACGGGGATAATCATTAATTAAGATAAAGAATATACTCAAAAGACACACATTTCCCATATGAATAGCTTCGTCTATGTGAGAGTTCTATAATTTATCATAATCTAAATATAATGATTTTGTTGTCTGTCTGTTGGTCCGTAGCAGGATTAACAGTAGCTTGCTGGAATTACAACTTTAGATAATTAGAGTGTGACATACAATTTGCATATGGCTCAACATGCAAGGGCCGCCTCACTAAGTCACACGATTTATTTTATACATTTATTTTATTAAATTTATTTATAGTTTCAAGCGAATAAAGTCAATTTAATAAACAAATTGTTTTCTAATCATGAATTTTCAGCTTCAAAATTCTGCAAATCCTGTAAGATACCTAAAAGGTTGTGAAAATGAAGTGGTAAGGGGCAGGCCACGCCCCTGAAAAATGCAATCACTCAAGTGGTACTTGAGAAAAATCATAAAACCAACAAATAATAACTCGCAGAGAAAAAAAATATATTTGGGGAGGTCTTCATCCAACAATGACAGCTTATGATGATGAAATACGTAAATAAAAAAATTTAAAATATATTTTCATACATTTACAATAAGAATATTGATGTGACACGTATTCCGTGTTCGCATCTCTATTTAAAAAATACAAAACAATATAAATCCCATAGCCAACAGCGACCTGTCTATACTGGTTCACGGAATGACAAATTTCAACCCTCAGATGGTGGTAGTAAATAAAAGTCATAGAGCAGAAAAGGAACAAGTTGTACAAAAGTAACAAATTTACAGCTTCTAAAACTTTGATAGATGTGGTAGTCAATCAATGTTACATTGTGCAAAGTGATCACTTTTATAGTCGTACGATAGGTCGTAAACCCCACAAGCACCCAAAAATGAGACTTTTACACCTACTTTTCCATAAAAATAGCTTATTCTTAATGAGACATCTATGATATATTTCGATTTTTAGACATTATTCAAGATAATCATTAAAATAGTTTTTCAAAATTTTCTTGTGAAACTTTGTGAAAGGCCATTCTGAATTATATTTAAAAATAATAACACTGTTAACATTCACAATTTGTTTATAATAATAATAATAATTGAAAAGTTTTCAAAGCTGAAGCATCATATTCAGTAATATTTCAAATAATATTATTATGAAGATGTGTTGTAAAAAAAACATTAGTAATATCACTGAAAATATGCGCCAGCATTGTAAACATTTTTATTATTATAAATAACAAACAGTAAAAGTAAACAGTTTTTATTATTTTAAATATAATATCAAACATAATAATTTCACTGCCTGTCCGTCATTCCATCTGTATGTCCCCGTAACTTCGTGTAACGTTCGTAATTTCGTTCGAATTCATAGCTAAAAAAAAACAATTAAACGGTCGAAGACGGGGCTTGAACCCCGGGCCAGCAAATCCGAAAGCGGCAACGATAGCGATGTTGCTATCGCCGAGCCTGCATTACCCGTCAAAATTACAGTACAGACTTAGCAAAGATGCGAACCATTTAGTGTTCCGCCCAATCGCCAGGGTAAAGAATAGTACATAATACATTTAACTGCCAGCAGGGGAAATATAAGAAAAAATGTTCAAATATTTTGATAAAAGTCGTTATTACAGGTAGTTAAAATATATTTTTATAAAATTATGTTTCCACTATTTGAGTTCAATTATACAGGTATTATTCTAGTCAAGCTTTGAGAGTAATAGAACCTCTCAATAAATACACTCTCGAAACTCGAGTAGAGTAATAAATAATATATAAATAAACTCAAATATAGTACTCATACGTTCAAAATTCAAGATAAATGTTTATTTTTTCAACGATGATTATTAAAAAAAATGTTAGTGGTATTTTTTTGAGATGTTTAATTCATGTAAAAAAGAATCCAGTTGCAGGAAAAAAATGGTTAATGTTAGCTATCTTGTGCGAAAATGTTTTCTATCAAGTTGTAATTGAAAATAGGCTTGAGAAATTCATGACGAGTGTCATTATATTGATAAGGGGTGAAACAGAGCGCAAATAACCCCCCACGGAGCCAATCGACCGGCTCTCGGGGATAAATAACTCGGATCGAAAGCAGCCCTCTCGCTGGGAATTCACTTAAGGATAATTGTATGATTTCATTGACTTTTCTTAATAGCAAGCAACGGAAGGAGAGTCAATCTGTTCAGCGTTTACTCGTGTCTAATACAGGGATTTCTGACTGAAAAATAGATGTAAAAAAAAAATTTTAAAACAAATTATTATTATGTAACTATATTACTTGTTTTAAAATCTCACTCCAGACCAGTAAGTTAATCCTATTTTCATAGCACAAGCATTTAGCTTAGTTTGAAAATAGTGAGAATATTCCGTGTTCTCATCTCTATTTTTTTTTAATTTAAAAAAAAAACATTTAATTTAATTAATAATTTTAACGTCTAATGTAAGACGTTGCAGTATATAATATAAATATATATATTCAAATTTTTCAAGAGTACAATACTGCTCAAGTCTTAAGGTTTAATCACTGTACAAAATGTAACGTTCACCAATTCTACCCATGATTGACTATCACATCTATCAAATTTTGGAATTGGTGAATGTTACAATGTGTAAAATGATCACTTAATCTAGCCATACTGTAGGTCGTAAACTCTATAAACACCACAAAGATTAAACCCTACTTTTTCATAAATATAGCTTCGTCTCCTTAATATACCTTGATAAATATACCTATATACGAGAGATAATTAACTTTAAGGGACGTCCCTAGCCAACCTCAGTAAGAATTACGTTCACCATTGCCGAAACAGCCTTTTTTCACAACAATTTTTTGAATATGTTGGCCCTACGTAGTCCAGAAGGTATAGTACTAATAATACTAGAGATTAATAATAATCTCTAACACTAGAGATTCCAGTAGATCTATGTGAATTTCTCAGGCCTGTATGCATTTATGAAGTGTTTCGCTACAGTAATTAGCTCTCATGGCCCTGGTAGTTATTTGAAACGGTTCCAATAAATTTTGAAGGATTCCATGAACTGCTGCCGTAATTTTATTTGATCTTACGAGAGATAAACAGCTATGAAAATAGATTTGTGATAATTTGTTTTAAAAACTTCAATGATGTCTCCTCAATAAAATTGCTTTATTCTACGCTTATCAGGGGTATAATTGAACGTTATTAATCCATATGGTGTCCTTTTGGTGTGTAATATTTGATATACGATAATCATATAAAAACCATTGAACGCGTCCAACATAAATTCTTTCATTACATTAACTTTTTACTGAATATTCCGATATTAATTTTTGTTATCAGTCACTAATTGGCAAAACTTATGAAATAGACGAAAAATATCCCATTTATTTTTTATCTTCAAAATACTAAATAATGTGACTGAGAGCCCTGCATTCTTGGACATGATTAATGTACACGCACCTAATAAAAACATAAGAGCACGAATACTTTTTATTGTTTCAATAATATTACCAATTCGGAACATAACTCGCCAGTTTGCAGACACTTGTGTAACTTGTGCGAAGCCGTGTATGCAGTTTTTTGATAACTCTCATTTGGATATTTAAACAAACTGATATTTTATACGAACCCTGTAGATGTGTTGAGATTCGATTCTCGACGTTTCGCTGAAGTGATGTTGCAGCATCGTCAGGAGAGTGTCGTATCGCCGCGGGGATCAAATACTTACATTTTTGACGCCCACGGCGGTTTAAAACCGACTTCAGCGAAACGTTGAGAATAGAATCTATACGATACGTATAAATTATCCGTTTTTTTAATATATCAAACGACTGTAATAAAAAACATAAATCTCTAATAAATTGTTTCAATATTGTGGGAATATAAAATGAAATAAATTGGGAATCAAGTAAGCATATTTATTTTTTAGTAAAATGTATCTTTGTATCTCTCTATCTACTGCGACCTTGTCAAAAAAGATTAAAATCTAAAAA
>JADDOH010019210.1:0-18252 GCA_016648135.1 Agrypnia vestita
CCTGATTGACTCGGGGCACTGCTTCATTGGTTGGAACGCGTGTAGGGTGCGGGATTACATTGGCGCCACGAGATGCTTCAAGTGCCAACTATACGGCCACATCAGTAAGGCATGCAGAGCCGAAAAAGAGACCTGCAGACACTGCGCTGTAGAAGGTCACAATGACGAGAGCTGCCCGAATAAGAAGGCCGCCCCCAAATGTGCAACATGCACAAAGTACAACAAACCAGCAGACCATGCTACCGGTGACAGAACTTGTCCCGCGAACGTAGCAGCGGTAGAACTTGTGGTCAAAAAAACCAACTATGTCTAGACGCCGCGACTGCACAGTCGTACAAGTTAATTTAGGTAGATCGCGCGTTGCATCCTTAGAGGTGCAGCGCGCCATGCACGATCACCGTGCCTCGATCGCGCTTGTTCAGGAGCAATATACCCTTCGCGGCAAATCGCCCAATATCGGTCCACCACTCGCCATAATTGAGGAGGGAGTTGCCCCGGGTGCGGGGATCCTGGTGGATACAACCCACCTTAGACCCCTGCACCTGGCGCATCTGTCAAACAACTACCTCTCATGCATTGCAGTTAGTCTCGGGAACATGGACGTGTATTTCATTTCAACATATTTTAAATTCTCGGATCCGGTGGAGGGCCATGTCCTGGCGCTCAACCGAACTTTGAACGAATTGAAAGGGAAGATAGTAATTATTGGGGGAGATTTCAACGCTCGCTCTCCACTCTGGTGGGATCGGGACATTGACCGGCATGGCTGTGTTCGCAGGGGCGCGGTTGAGGACTTTATCGCCTCAACCGGGCTCCACATTGTGAATGCAGCCGGAAATCCGAGCACTTTCTCGAGCTCGGCAGGTGAGAGCTGTGTCGACATCACCCTTTGCACAGGAAATGCGGTGGGGCTGGTCCGCGACTGGAAGGTTTGGGACGGGGAGATCAATAGTGATCACCGTCTCATATCCTTCGTGGTTGGGATGAGCCCCCCTGACATTCCGAGGAATGAAAGACGATTTAAGACGAGAAATGCTGACTGGGATGGGTTCGGGGCTAGGCTGCGAGATGAATTGCAAGACGTATACGAAAAAAGCATGACTGAACCTAACCGACTAGGCGACTGGTTTAACAATGCTGTGCTACATGCGGCTGACCAGTCTCTGGGACGCACTCGACCGCGTAACCCAACCAAAGCTTCCTGGTGGACCCAAGAACTGACTAGACTCAGAGCTGCCTACCGGCGCGCATACCGACGGCGCGGTGCGATTAGAGCCGGTACTGCACAACCGTCTGAGATATAAAACCTGGTTGAGGCACTACGGAATGCGCGACGTGAATATTCGGCCGCAATCCGAAACACGAAAAGGGAATCGTGGAGGAGATGGGTCACGGAGCTGGGCAACGCAGATCCCTGGAAGATCACTGAGTTGATCGGCGGCGGCGGCAAGAGTGCGGCACGCATATTAACAGGGATAATCGGCGAATCTACGAGCACCATAACCTTGGCTGATACAGTCAGAACTCAGTCAGGCTCTTTCCTCGCCCACGCAAAAGCTATCGCCGAAAAGGCCGCGGGCTACTTCATGGCCGTTTAGAGAATGTCAGCTGCAGAATGGGGACTGCGGTCTCCCGCGGTCAGACTCATTTACCGGGCGGTATATGTGAGTCAAACCACATATGCCGCTCGGGTGTGGGGCCATCGCGCGGAGGCCATGACTGTTTCGTCCGCGTTAATCAGAGGACAACGTGTGCCTTTGTTGGCCGTAAATGGCACTTACAGAACGGTCTCCAGTGTGGCGCTACCGGTGATAGCCGGGGTGCTGCCTGCAGACCTGTTGGTGATTGAGGCCAAGGCCCGTGGCTTTTTGAAACAGGGGTTGGAAACTGACATCTTCGGTGAAGTTTTCAGCACCTCAGGTACCAGCTATCGGGAGGAATGCGTGCGTGTCAGACAACTGATTCTACGTAAATGGCAAGAGAGATGGGACACGGCTCCATTGGGGAGATGGACTCACTCCTTTCTCCCCAGGGTAGCCGTGCATGACAGAGGCATGGGTGGTCCGCCCGTTTTGGATCATAACGCCCTGCAGCTCATCACTGGACACGGCGAGTTTAAGAGTAAACTCCACGACCTTGGACTTGCTGCTGATCCGTGGTGCGCTTGCGGGCGGGTGCGACAGACGGCTGGACACATCCTATGGGAGTGTCCAATGATGAGTGATGCGAGAGAGGATATGCTTGATGAACTGGAAGGCATAGGACATCGGACCGCAAGGAACGATGATCTTAAGAAACGTGGAAAGAACCTCGGACTCTTTCGGGAATTCGCTAGGGCGTGGGTGTCGCGCTGGGTTGAGCTCCGTGGATGACTTCGTTGCGACTGTGGATTCGCTGAGCGTCTGGAACTGAACTGAAATGTTCTATTGTATTGTCCTTCCCGTAAGGGAGTGTCCTGTTCCCATCCTTATATCCCCATTCATTGTCCCTCTCCTAACCCACTTTCTTCCCTACACCTGCCAGCTCTATATTCTGTTTTTCTACTGAACTGTAATGCTTTCATCTTATTTTTATTTTCATCTATTTCAACTGTATTTCTGCTTTTTGTAAATCGTGTATACCTTTAATTTGTTATGTACTGATAATTTAAATAAAGACGAGAATGCTTGGGCGTGGAGGGGACAGTGAATGGATTTTGCGGCCTGAACCATACGGTGCCGCCCTTTACACGGCACCGTAGGGGGAAGGCCTTTAGAGTTAAAAATGTCAACCTGGCGAAGAATGAGCAGGACTGATATGGAAGCCATCGGCTCATAAAGCAGTCCTGGGTAGGTGGTGGGTACCATTCACTGTACCGAACTAGTACATCGGTAACCTCAAGCCGGATATCGTCGCGGCTGGCGAGCGCGGTGTCTTCATTATTGACACCCAGGTGGTGTCCACCTCGCACGGCCTTGAGAGGGTCCATGATGACAAGAAAATAAAGTACGACAGAGATGAGCTGAAGGCATTAGTGGCTCGGAGGATGGACGGGCAGGTGGGTGACGTCGCCTGCCTGGCAGCCACCATCTCATGGCGGGGCGTGTAGTCAGCGCAGAGTACCAGGGAATTATTATCCCTGGGGATCTCGCGCGGCACGCTTCGCGGTTGCACAACGCGCTTACTGTGGGGTTCATATATGAATTTTAGAACCCACAGTAGATCGACGGCCAGGGCGCGTAGAATAAGGAATGGCGTCCAGGAGAGGGCCGGCATCGGCTAATCGACGGGGTACAGGGTCGGTGGGTCAGACCAACCCCATCGTCGGTATACCCCGATCTGCCCGCGGGGTCGAGTTGTATTATTTAATTTTTGTGTTCTGTTTTATATGTTCCTTTTCGACTATACTTCAAAATTTTGTCTTGTCTTTTTAAACTTTTTATTTCGGGTACGAGCCTCATAATTTTTATTCATAATTTTTGTCTTTTTTGGTCTTCTCGTAGCTACCTCCACGCCGGTGTTGACTGGGCAATTGGGGTTCACCGACCCACAGGCTAAGTGCTACAAACTTCCGATCCCTGGTATCCGGATGTGCAGCTATCCCCTGGTGTGCCGGGACGGCGTGCTGGTTATTTGTAGCTGATGGTTGCACTTGACCAAAGGTAGATATTCAAAAGTTCCCGCACTAGTGTCCGGGACCTGTCCCTTACCCTCACACCAGAGGAAGATGTACAAATACACCAGCGAGGCTCTGGCCTCCCAGATATGAGATGATACAGATACATAAAAT
Source organism: Agrypnia vestita (assembly GCA_016648135.1). Taxonomy (NCBI): domain Eukaryota; kingdom Metazoa; phylum Arthropoda; class Insecta; order Trichoptera; family Phryganeidae; genus Agrypnia; species Agrypnia vestita. Next base: position 3,770 of record JADDOH010019210.1, read on the forward strand.
TATTGATGCAAAATGACTTAGTCGTGGGTCACCCCAGTCCTAGTGGAAAAATTTCAATGACAAGGGCGCGGGTTCGCTTGTGGGAGTGGACTTCGCGCCCTTTTGCCTGCAAAATTTTTGAGCTAAGTACTGGAAGTCATGGGGCACAATCCAGTTTCAGGGGAATGTACTCCCTTATCTGAAATCGGGGATTCAGACTCTCTTGTGAGAGTGAGTTTTGCACCCAACGGGCGAGAATACACTTATGAGAGTGGTTGTCGCTCTCTTCCATGCGAAATTCGAGATTTTTTGGAAATCATGAGCATATCAGTCACAGCGGAAACAAAAATAGGATAAGGGCGCGGATTCACTTGTGAGAGTGGATACCGCGCCCTTTTTCCTGCAATTTTTTTTTTCAATGTATTAGTCATGGGTCACCCCAGTCTCGAGGGAAGCTGGATCACCTCAAAGAGCCACGCAGTAAGGCATAATCTGCAGCTCCCGCATCCGGGAGCATATGAAAGGATGCGGATGACGGTTGGAGCTAAGGCGGAATTGGGGGTACCTCGAGTGCTCGTGCTCGACATAGGTACTTACCAGATGCCAACCGTCTAGAAAACTCCGCTTGACTGTCTTGTGAGAGAAGGCAGTTTACGGCGGTACTCGGCTGGTGCACCGAGTCAAAACTAACGCTTCCTGAAAAGGGAACAGGACCGCGACAAGTCCGAGCAGTGGCTAATTGGCGTCGGGTTAAATAATACTGCAGGCGATAGTGGAGGGCAGCCGCCTTCATCGGTGCCGTCTGTCTATGGGGATAGACCCCACCCTCTCACGAGATACCCAACGATGAACAGGAGCAATACACATTCCTCGGACCGTTTTGGTGGGCCCTCAGGCCCGCCTCCATCGTTGGATCTCCCACACGAGTCCGGCCCGCATTCCCCCGCCGGGGAGGCGGTGCCAGGCGTGTCTGGGAGCACGCTAGAACGTGCATGCTCGTACTGTGTCCCCAACCGCCTGTTTGGCACCAAAAGTGGTTTGGGTGTACATTTGAGGCGAGCCCATCCAGAGCACGCGAATGAAAGGATCTCGGTGGAACGAGTGAGGGCTCGTTACACGAACGAGGAGATACCGCTCTGGGCGAGAGTGGAAGCCCTCCTGTTAGCGAACGGAAGCAGCCCCGTCGGTATGCTGGACTTGCTTTTAAGTCAGCCGGATCTCCCTAATCCCAATAGAACAAGAGAGGCCATTAAAAAGTTGCGGCAGAGACCAGCCTACTCTAATTATGTGTCAGAATTTGTGAGGGAGACCGAGGCAAGCCGGCCACAGCCTGCGGAGCCAGTGGAAGTTCGCCATGATACACAGCCGCCCCTCGTCAACGACGGTGCCCCAAGCGGGTTCACCTCGGACGAGATTCGGGCCTGGGCTAGGGCGGAAGCGCAAATCCATAGAGAAGGAAGGGTATACCATATCAATGTGGCCTTAAGGAATCGAGTAACTCATTACTCCCGATCTGTCGCGTAACTCACCCGACTGAGGCGCTCGCCGGGGTATGCAGTTGCCCTTCGGGAGGCAACTGAATCAGTGAATGACGATTCTGAGCCACATGTAGCTCCTCAACCAAGCGACAACGAGAGTCGTGTCCGTGACGCGAGGACGAGTGAGCGGGAACCCTCCCCTGTAATATCCTCGGGCGATGAGGACGGCACGGAAGCGATCCGAGACAAACTGAGAATACTTTTGAACGATCTCAATGAAGTCTCGGGATACCGTAGCATAGGGCTGTCGGCGATCGTCGAACAAGCACTGTGCGGGGCGGATATAGAGGCCCCTCTTATGAGGTGGCTTTCCATGGTCTTCCCCGCACGCGCGGTACCACCGGAGCGAAGTCGCTCGCAGAGAGATCCTGGAGTAGCAAACAACCAGGGACAGAGAAGTAGGAGACAGGAGAAGCGTGAGAGGAGACGTCGCGAGTATCGTCGCACGCAGGCCAGGTGGATTTCTGTGCCCAGCATAGTCGCAAGAGAAGTCTTGGAGGACGAGGTATTTAGGGCGCAAGCCCCTCCCTTGGAGGCCTTCGTCGAAGCCTGGGCCCCCATATTTGGGGAGCCCAACGCCGAGGCAGAAGAAAACCCAAGACCCCCAGAACCCTTTGACTCTCTTCGCGGGTTAATGACTGAGCCAGTGCTAGCAGACGAAGCTCACAGAGCGCGAGTCCCGACGGAATTACCGCGAGGCAGTGGGGAAAGACCCCGCGGCCAGTCATCCTAATCGTGCTGAACCTCCTCCTATAAATGGGTAAGACCCCTATTGCTTTGACTCGGGCAAGGACGGTATTTATGAATGGAGGGCCATTATGTTACCGGCCCATCACGGTCACGTCAGTGGTGTTGCGTCAATTTCACAAGATACTAGCAAACAGGTTAGGGAATGCCAACCTGTTAGACAGACGCACACCAAAGAGCATTTATCAACTCCGATGGTGTCGGGGAAAACCTAGTAATCTTGCAGGCTGCCCTCGCCCATGCGCGAGAATCAATTGAATCATTATATATGTGCTCAGCAGACGTGGCTAAAGCTTTTGACTCTGTGTCTCACCCAGCACTTCTTGGCGCACTAGTCAAACTAGGAGTCCCGAAACGTTTCGTGAGTTACGTTAGGGCCCTATATGACGGTGCATCCACAGTGCTGCAGGTAGGTGGCCGAAAGTCGGAGCCCCTACCTGTCCGCCGAGGAGTTAGGCAAGGCGACCCATTATCTCCCTTACTGTTCAACATCGTTATCGATGCAGTCATAAGGGAGCTTCCTTCTCAGGTTGGCTTTGAAATGGGAGGCCAAAAAATGTACGGCGCTGGCATTCGCGGATGACGTTTGCCTGTTTGCCACCACAGCTGCCGGCCTGCAGCTTATGATCGAGATATTTGCCAGAAACTTATCTAAATATGGACTCTTATTGAACGCAAGGAAGAGTCGTACGGTGTCCTTGGTGGCTTCGGGACGCGAGAAGAAAGTGAAGGTGGTGGAGACGCCGTTCCGTGTGAATGGCGAAACTCTGCCAACGACACCGACGTTGCGACCTGGAAATATCTTGGACTTGAGTTCGGTCTCTACGGAGTAGCCGAGCGCGGAAACACTATGGCAGTGTTAACCGGAAAGCTTGAGAGGATAACCAAGGCACCTCTCAAGCCGCAACAGAGACTAAGGATCCTGATTACTTATCTGATGCCAAGTTTCACTCACACTTTGGTATTTGGAAGAATCACCATGGGATTGATGAACAGGATGGACAGAAAGACGCGAAGTGCAGTACGCAAATGGCTACACCTTCCGCAAGACGTGCCAGTCGGGTATTTCCATGCCCCAGTGAGCGAAGGAGGGATAGGCCTACCCTCCCTCGCATTAACCATACCGATGAACCGCAGGGCCAGACTCGAACGCCTACAACGATCCAACCAACCCTTGCCCAGGCTGCTTATGACCAGCACTTAATTCAAAGACAAATTCAATGGTGCGAGGGGAGAAACACTCACTTACAGATCCACAACATTGCCGATGTCAAACGGCATTGTTAAAGGCAATTGCACCAGTCCGTAGCCGGGAGGGAGCTAGCGCTGTCGAGGAGCTCACGCCTCCCGACGGACTGGATACTCTCCTGTTCCATCGGAATCCGGGGTAGTGATTAAATGGCCTACCATGCATTACAGGTGTGTTCCCGCACCCATGGTGGTAGGATTATGCGACATGACGCGATTTGTGGAACACTAGAAGGCGCCCTGAGGGAGAAGGGATGGGAGGTCGAGAGGGAGAGGTTATACCGGTGGATTAAAACCCGACCTCATTGCCACTGGCGAGCGCGGCGTCTTTATAATAGATGCCCAGGTAGTGTCCGCGGCGCACGGACTTGAAGAAGCCCATGATAGGAAGAAGGCGAAATACGATCGTGATGAGCTTAAGGCTCTGGTAGCCGACCGAGTGAACAGGCAGGTGAGTGACGTCACCTGCTTAGCAGCGACCATGTCATGGCGGGGTGTGTGGTCCGCGCAGAGTACCAGAGAGCTGATTAATCTGGGGATCTCGCGCGGCACCCTCCGCGGCTGCACAACACGGGTGCTTTGGGGGTCCTTCATGAATTGGAGGACTTATAACTCGAGCACAGCGAGAAGCATGAGAAGGCGTGCTGCCCTAGACAGGGCCGGCATTGGTTGACCGACGGGGTACGCAGCCGTGAGGGCGACCCAACCCCTAGCCCCCGATCGTCCCCGGGATTAAGCTTGGCGGCGAATTAGAATCAACATTTGACCAGAGATGAGAACTCGTTTTTGCGCGAATATGAGCGGCATTAACCTAGGCGATGTAGATCTAGTTTAGCCGCAGGGATCGAGTTGTTTGTACTTAGATACGAAGACGCGAGCCGCAATCCGACAATGGCTACGTTTGCCAAAGAACGTGCCAGTCGGATACTTCCATGCCCTAGTCTGCGACGTGGCATAGGTTTGCCCTCGTTCGCACTCTCCATTCCCTGTAACCGGGGACCCCGACTTAAGAAACTGGCTCGATCTAACTACCCCCTCGCCCAAGCTGCATTTAATGAACCAATCATACAGCGGCAACTACGTTGGTGCGAGGGGAGAAATATCGCGAACAGCATTAACAACGGCAACGATATTAAACGGCATCAACAAAGGCGCCTACACGATTCCGTGGACGGAGGGGAACTAGCGCTGTCTAGGGGGTCACGCCTCTCGACGGACTGGATCCTTCCCTGTTCTAACGGAATCCCAGCACGTGTCTATATAGCTTATCACAAAGTGCAAATAGGCGCCTTGCCAACACGAATCCGAACCACAAGAGGCATAGTGGTGCGGGGAACGGGGCAACAAGGCCTGGATGAACGTGTGCGGTGCCGCGCTGGTTGCGGGGCAACTGAGACGGCCGCGCATGTCATCCAAACGTGTCCCCTCACGCACGGCGGTCGGATTCTGAGGCACGATGCCTTTAACGCGACTATTGCCGGGACTCTAACGGAGAAAGGATGGAGAGTGGAACGGGAGCATTTATACCGAACAAATAGATACGGTAACCTCAAGCCTGATATTGTCGCGGCTGGCGAGCGCGGTGTCTATATTATTGACACCCAGGTGGTGTCCGCCTCGCACCGCCTTGAGAGGGTCCATGAGGATAAGAAGAGAAAGTATGACAAAGATGAGCTGAGGGCGTTAGTGGCTCGGAGGATGGACGGGCAGGTGGGTGACGTCGCCTGCCTGGCAGCTACCATCTCATGGCGGGGCGTGTGGTCAGCGCAGAGTGCCAGGGAATTATTATCCCTGGGGATCTCGCGCGGCACGCTCCGCGGTTGCACAACGCGCGTACTATGGGGTTCTTACATGAACTTTAGAACCCACAGTAGATCGACGACTAAGGCGCGCAGAAACAGGAATGGCGTCCAGGAGAGAGCCGGCATCGGCTAACCGACGGGGTACAGGGTCGGTGGGTCAGACCAACCCCATCGTATGGTATACCCCGATCTATCCGCGGGGTCGTGTTGTATTTATAATTTTTGTGTTGCGTTTAACATGTTCTCTTTCGACTTTTATCTCAAAATTTTGTTTTGTCTTTTTCACTTTTTTAGTTCGGGTACGAGTCTTCAATTTTTATCATAGCCAAATGCTAATTGTTAATCGTCATCTAATTTGTGACGCGCATGAATGGATTAACGAGATTCTCATCTGTCCCTATCTACTATCTAGCGAAACCACTGCCAAGGGCAAGGGCAAGGGGCTTGGGAGATTCAGCGGGGTATATAGTTAATCCCGTTTTTAAGGGCTGCGTGACTCTAACCAAACGTGGTCTTGACCAATCGGCCCAGTGTCGGATGCCTCTACGCTATCATGCCAAACAGGTGGTCCACGCATGCCCAAGATTAGTCCCCTAGTATGCAAGCACGAGAAAGGTGGACGGCGGAGCGAGCCGGCCCGGCGCACGACCCGCCCCGGGTCGGCTCGGCTACGGTCGCGAACTGGACGAGTCTTTAGTTCAGAACGGGGGCGACCCGATGACAGACCGGGGAGGGGTGGAGACCGTCCTGCCAGACGCGTCCACCTCTCAAGACTGCCCGTGGCCAAAGCACGGGATCAACGTCCGATACTGAACCAGACGCTAAAATAGCTCAGTCTTCTAGGGGTGGACGAAGGACTTGGAGACCGGCCGAGCTGCGGGGGTACCCGTATGCTTAATAAAACGCAGCAGGCAAACTGGAGAGGGACGGGATGTCTGTTACAGCAACCCGGATCCCGAAGCTCACTCGGAAGAGCAACTAATAAAGACCTTTTGAGCGTTAAGACTCCTCGGAGCTGGAGGAGTAGAGTGGGTAGGTGGTGCCCACAGAGGGAAGGAGTGAATTGTAAACTTGGTATTGTACCCAATGAGCCCCGACCTGAAATGGGCACCAAGCGTCCGCTTGGGCGGTCCCATTGGATAACCCAGGCGGGCGTTCTATTCCGTTGCGCCCCCCGGAATAAGTTTGGCGTCGAAATTAGAATCATTTCAAAATTGCACGTGGACCAGGTGGGCGGGTCGTTTTTCCATTGCGCGCTAACACTGACTTAGTTGATGAGATCTAGTTTAGACGCTGGGGGGCAGTTTGCATTTCTATACGGCGGACGAGGAGGCGCTTAGGATGGTGTCTTTTAGTCTTCTCGTAGCTACCTCGACGCTGGTGTTGACTGGGCAACTGGGGGTTCACCGACCCACAGGCTAAGTGCTACAATCTTCCGATCCCTGGTATCCGGATGTGCAGCTATCCCCTGGTGTGCCAAGACAGCGTGCTGGTGACTTGTAGCTAAGGGCTGCACTTGACCAAAGGTAGATATTCACAAGTTCCCGCTCTAGTAGTCCGGGACCTGTCTCTTACCCTAACACCAGAGGAAGATGTACAAATAGACCAGTGAGGCTCTGGCCTCCCACATAAGAGATGATACAGATACATGAAATTATTGATGCAAAAGGACTTAGTCGTGGGTCACCCCAGTCCTAGTGGAAAAATTTCAATGACAAGGGCGCGGGTTCGCTTGTGGGAGTGGACTTCGCGCCCTTTTGCCTGCAAAATTTTTGAGCTAAGTACTGGAAGTCATGGGGCACAATCCAGTTTCAGTGTAATATTGACTCCCAATTAAAAAAATCTTGAAAGAGTCGGAGAAGAAGGTTCACAGTGACTACTCTTGGTGATAAAGTGAGTGTTTGCACACCAAACTAGGAGCGAATAATAAAGCGACTTATATAGAGTGGTTGCGCTCTCGGGAGATTCCCTTGGGCGAAAGGTTCGGGAGATTTTTTGGAAATCATGAGCATATCAGTCACAGCGGAAACAAAAATAGGATAAGGGCGCGGATTCACTTGTGAGAGTGGATACCGCGCCCTTTTTCCTGCAAAATTTTTTTTCGATGTACAAGTCATGGGTCACCCCAGTCTCGAGGGAAGTTGGATCACCTCATGCCACGCAGTAAGGCATAATTTGCAGCTCCCGCATCCGGGAGCATATGAAAGGATGCGGATGACGGTTGGAGCTAAGGCGGAATTGGGGGTACCTCGAGTGCTCGTGCTCGACATAGGTACTTACCAGATGCCAACCGTCTAGAAAATTCCGCTTGACTGTCTTGTGAGAGAAGGCAGTTTAAGGCGGTACTCGGCTGGTGCACCGAGTGGTAGCAGTGGCTTATTGGCGTCGGGTTAAATAACACTGCAAGCGATAGTGGAGGGCGGCCGCCTTCATCGGTGCCGTCTGTCTACGGGGACAGACCCCACCCTCTCACGAGAAACCCAACGATGAACAGGCAAGACACACCTTCGTCGGACCGTTTGGGTGGGCCCTCAGGCTCGCCTCCATCGTTGGATCTCCCACACGAGTCCGGCCCGCATTCCCCCGCCGGGGAGGCGGTGCCGGTCATGTCTGGGACCACGCTAGACTATACATGCTCGTACTGTGTCCCCAACCGCCTGTTTGGCACGAAAAATGTTTTGGGGTTACATTTGAGGCGAGCCCATCCAGAGCATGCCAATGAAAGAATCTCAGTGGAACGAGTCAGGGCTCGTTACACGAACGAGGACATATAGCTCTGGGCGAGAGTGGAAGCCCTAATGTTAGCGAACGGAAGCAGCCCCGTCGGTATGCTGGACTTGCTTTTAAGTCAGCCGGATCTCCCCAAGCCTAATAGAACAAGAGAGGCAATTAAGAAGTTGCGTCAGAGACCAGCCTACTCAAACTATGTAAAACAATTTGTGAGGGAGACCGAGGCAAGCCGGCCACAGCCGGCGGAGCCAGTGGAAGTTCGCAATGATACACAGCCGCCCCTTGTCAACGACGGTGCCCCAACGGGGTTCACCTCGGACGAGATACGGGCCTGGGCTAGGGCGGAAGCTTAAATCCATAGAGAAGGAAGGGAATACCATATCAATGTGGCCTTAAGGAATCGAGTAACTCAATACTCGCCGGGGTATGCAGCTGCCCTTCGGGAGGCAACTGAATCAGTGAATGACGATTCTGAGACACATGTCGCTCCTCAACCAAACGACAACGAGAGTCGTGTCCGTGACGCAAGGACGAGTGAGTGGGAACCCTCCCCTGTAATGTCCTCGGGCGATGAGGACGGCACGGAGGCGATCCGAGACAAACTGAGAATACTCTTGAACGATCTCAATGGAGTCTCGGGATACCGTAGCATAGAGCTTTCGGCGATAGTCGAACAAGCGCTGTGTGTGGCGGATATAGAGGGCCCTCTTACGAGGTGGCTGTCCATGGTCTTCCCCGCACGCACGGTACCTCCGGAGCGAAGTCACTCGCAGAGAGATCCCGGAATAGCTAACAACCTGGGACCGAGAAGTAGGAGACAGGAGAAGCGCGAGAGAAGACGTCGCGAGTACCGTCGCACACAGGCCAGGTGGATATTTGTGCCCAGCATGGTCGCAAGAGAAGTCTTGGAGAACGAGGGAGTAAGGGCGCAAGCCCCTCCCTTGGAGGCCTTCGTCGAAGCCTGGGCCCCCATATTTAGGCCCCCATATAGAGGCAGAAGAAAACCCGAGTCCTCCAGAACCCTTAGACTCTCTTCGCGGGTTAATGACTGAGCCAGTGCTAGCGGACGAAGCGCACAGAGCGCGAGTCCGCGTATCTACCGCTGCGGGTCCCGACGGAATTACCGCGAGGCATTGAAGGTGACCCACCACATACCCTGGGTTGTTTTATGCGCCGAAGCGTCCATATCAGCCCAACACATTCGCCGCCTGGTTGGCATTATTTTAAGCTAAAGCGTCCTCTCCGCCCGGCCTTGCGTCCCACCACGAGGCAGTGGGGAAAGACCCTGCGGCCAGTCATCCTAACCGTGCTGAACCTCCTCCTATTAATGGGTAAGACCCCTATTGCTTTGACTCAGGCGAGAACGGTTTTCATACCGAAAAAAGGTGAGAATGGAGGGCCGTTATGTTACCGGCCCATCACGGTCACGTCAGTGGTGTTGCGTCAATTTCACAAGATACTAGCAAACAGGTTAGGGAATGCCAACCTGTTAGACAGACGCACGCCAGAGAGCATTTATCAACTCCGATGGTGTCGGGGAAAACCTAGCAATTTTGCAGGCTGCCCTCGCCCATGCGCGAGAATCAATTAAATCCTTATATATGTGCTCAGCAGACGTGGCTAAAGCCTTTGACTCTGTGTCTCATCCAGCACTTCTTGGCGCGCTAGTCAAACTAGGAGTCCCGAAACGTTTCGTTAGTTACGTTAGGGCCCTATATGACGGTGCTTTCACAGTGCTGCAGGTAGGTGGCCGAAAGTCGGAGCCCCTACCCGTCCGCCGAGGAGTTAGGCAAGGCGACCCTTATTATCTTATTATTATCTCCCCTATTGTTCAACATTGTTATCGATGCTGTAATAAGGGAGCTTCCTTCCCAGGTTGGGTTTGAAATGGGAGGCCAAAAGTGTACGGCGCTGGCATTCGCGGATGACGTTTGCCTGTTTGCCACCACAGCTGCCGGCCTACAGCTTATTATCGAAGTATTCGCCAGAAACCTTTCAAAATATGGACTTCACTTGAACGCAAGGAAGAGTCGAACGGTGTCCTTGGTGGCTTCGGGACGCGAGAAGAAAGTGAAGGTGGTGGAGACGCCGTTCCACGTTAATGGCGAAACTCTGCCGACGACATCGACGCTTGCGACCTGGAAATACCTTGGACTTGAGTTCGGTCTCTACGGAGTAGCCGAGCGCGGAAACACTATGGCGGTGTTAACCGGAAAGCTTGAGAGGATAACCAAGGCACCTCTCAAGCCGCAAAAGAGACTAAGGATCCTGATTACTTATCTGATGCCGAGTTTCACTCACACTTTGGTATTTGGAAGAATCACCATGGGACTGTTGAATAGGATGGACAGAAAGACGCGAAGTGCAGTACGCAAATGGCTACACCTTCCGCAAGACGTACCAGTCGGGTATTTCTATGCCCCAGTGAGCGAAGGAGGGATAGGCCTACCCTCTCTCGCGCTAATCATTTCGATGAACCGCAGGGCCAGACTTGAACGCCTACAACGATCGAACTACCCTCTCGCACAGGCTGCTTATGACCAGCCCCTAATACAAAGGCAAATACGATGATGCGAGGGGAGAAATGACAACCTACAGATCCGCAACATAGCCGATGTCAAACGGCATTATCAAAGGCAATTTCACCAGTCCGTAGACGGGAGGGAGATAGCGCTGTCGAGGGGCTCACGCCTCTCGACGGACTGGATACTCTCCTGTTCCAACGGAATCCGGGGTAGTGATTACATGGCCTACCACAAGGTGCATATTAATGCCTTGCCGAGTAAGGTGAGAACCACATGGGGAAGAGTCTCGAGGGAGACAAGGCACGGGGATCCAGATCCCCAATTGCGCTGTCGTGCGGGGTTTTGGGAACAGAAGTAGGAGGCAGGTGAGACGTAGTGAGCGACGACGTATGTATCGTCGGACGCAGGCGAAGTGGGCAACCACACCCGGCATGGTCGCCAGGGAAGTATTGGAGGACGAAGGGGAGAAGGTACTATACCCCCCTTTAGAGGCTTTTGTCGACGCTTGGGGCCCCCTTATGGGAGCTCCAAGCGTCCCATATACTGGTGGCACGGATCCTCCACCCAAGAATCGACATTTTAAATCTATCTCTCTTAAAATTGAAAAAATCATTATACGATCATTTCTTTTCACAATATTAAATTTTTATATAATGTCTTAAATTTTTTATATATACCTGGCTATTCAAATTTAATATTGCTATATTATCGGTGAGTAAAAATTTCTGAGATCACTACTTTACAGTTTTTTGCATATATACTTTTTTTACATATATGTCTAACCTCATTATGTTTAAACTATGTATATATACTTTTTTACATTTATACCCTTTATTTTTCTTTTACATTTAATCGTTAGTTGTATTTTAATTATGTATAAACCTGTTGTAAAAGGCTATTAAGCCGTGTAATTAATAAAATAAATAAAATAAAATTAATAAATAAATGAACGAAGCCCTTGGTGGCCTAATGTCGGAAAAAACTAAAAAAAAAAAAAACTAAAAACTCGCGCTTTCTGTTATTTGCGGATGACTTAAAGCTTTTCTTAAAGGTGTCAACTTTGGACGATTTTCATCTTCTCCAAACAGATATATCAAATATATGTGAATGGGGAAGACGAAATAAACTTTTGTTTAATGTTTCCAAGTGTTCGGTTACATCCTTCACTAGGGCCCAAAAAACTATATTTTTTCGCTACAAAATGAACGACCAAAATCTGACAAGAACATCGAATGTTAAAGATCTAGGTGTTAATTTTGTAAGCAGCCTGACATTTCACGATCACATAGAGACGATCAGTGGTAATGCTCTGAGAATGTTAGGATTTGTTCTGCGTACTGCCAGGGTTTTCGAGAATACCCGCGTACTGAGAACTTTTTACAACTCCTTGGTGCGGAGTAGACTCGAGAGTGGCTCAATGATCTGGGGGCCACATGAGAGCAAGTACTCTCTTATGGTGGAGAAAGTCCAAAAGAAGTTTCTGAGATATCTCTACATGAGAGAGTACGGGCATTATCCTTGGCTTTACCCAACCGAGTTTCTCCAGGGTATGCTTGGCTACAATAGTTTAGAGACTAGAAGGAATGTGTATTTTGATTACACATTTTTATCGATTGTTGCGCGGTACGATCGACAATACTGAAATTATGCAGAGCATTGGTTTGTATGTTCCTGATAATTACTTTAGACATCGTCAGCATAGATTGTTTCACATTCCAATATACAGGACCAACCTGCCGATGGTTATGCCTGTTGGAAAAGCTACAGCTATGCTGAACAAAATCGCTTTGGATATTGATATATTCCATGTGTCTGAGGGGGTTTTCCGAAGCAGGGTTCTCCTACACCTCTGACCAGATTGTACAGGTCACTTTTAATTAGTTAATAATAAATTGTTATTTTAATATACAATATGTATATGGGTGTGTATATATGTATGTATATGTATATGTGTATGTATGTATATATATATGTGTATAAATTCATAATATGTATGCATTAAACATAAAGTTTGTAATGTACATATTATGTAATAAATAAAAATTGAATTGAATTGAATTGAATTGAATTGAACCTACGATGTCCCGCGTGAGCACACAGAAACATAACTATTAAAAGAAGTTTATAATAGTAATATAAAGGGAAAAGCACACCTCTCAGAAGATGAATTCGTCGCGAATACAAAGAGGATCATGATGTTCGGACGTAGGGACGGCCCGTCAGTAAACTGTGTCTTACGCGATGCCGGCAAGAGCGAGACCTGTCCTAATTGACTCGGGACACTGTTTCATAGGCTGGAATGCGTGCAGGGTACGGGACTATATTGGCGCCACAAGGTATATCAAATACCAATTGTATGGCCATATAAGTAAGGCATGCAGAGCCGAAAAGGACACTTGCAGACACTGTGCAACAGAGGGACACAATGACGAAAATTGTCCCAATAAGAAGGCCCCCGCGAAATGTGCAACATGCACGAAACTCAACAAACCGTCCAACCATGCCACCGGTGACAAAACTTGTCCCGCCAATATAGCTGCGGTAGAATTAGTCATTAAGAAAACGAACTATGTCTAGACGCCGCGACTGCACAGTCGTACAAGTTAACCTAGGTAGATCGCGCGTTGCATCCTTAGAGGTGCAGCGCGCCATGCACGATCACCGTGCTTCGATCGCGCTTGTCCAGGAGCAATATACCCTGCAAATCACCCAACATCGGTGCACCGCTCACTATAATCGAAGAAGGTGTTGCCCCGGGTGCGGGGATCCTGGTGGACACCACTCACCTTAGACCCCTGCACCTGGCGCATCTATCCAACAATTACCTTTCTTGCATCGCAGTCGGGCTTGGGAACTTAGATGTGTATTTTATATCAACTTATTTCAAGTTTTCGGATCCGGTGGAGGGCCACGTCCTGGCACTCAACCGAACTTTGAATGAACTGAAAAGGAAGATAGTAATTATTGGGGGAGATTTCAACGCTCGCTCCCCCCTCTGGTGGGACCGTGACATTGATCGGCATGGCTGTGTTCGCAGAGGCGCGGTTGAGGACTTTATCGCCTCAACCGGGCTCCACATTGTGAATGCAGCCGGAAATCTGAGTACTTTCTCGAGCTCAGCTGGTGAGAGCTGCGTCGACATCACCCTCTGCACAGGTAATGCGGTGTGGCTGGTCCGCGGTTGGAGGATCTGGGACGGTGAGATCAATAGCGACCACCGCCTTGTATCCTTCGTGATCGGGATGAGCCCCCCTGACATACCGAGGAATGAAAGACGTTTTAGGACGAGGAATGCTGACTGGGATGGGTTCGGGGCTAGATTGCGAGATGTATATGAAAAAAGCATAAATGAACCAAACCGACTAGGCGATTGATTTAATAATGTTGTAATACATGCGGCTGACCAGTCTCTGGGGCGCACCCGACCGCGAAACCCAACCAAAGCTTCCTGGTGGACTCAAGAAATGTCAAGACTCAGAGCTGCTTACCGGGGCGCATACCGACGGCGCGATGCGATTAGAGCCGGTACTGCACAACCGTCTGAGGTTCAAAACCTAGTCGAGGCACTAAGGAACGCGCGACGTGAATATTCGGCCGCAATCCGAAACACGAAAAGAGAATCGTGGAAGAGATGGGTCACGGAGCTGGGCAACGCAGATCCCTGGAATATCACAGAATTGATTGGCGGCGGCGGCAAGAGTGCGGCACGCATATTGACAGGGATAATCGGCGAATCTACGAGCACCATAACTTTGGCTGATACAGTCAAAACGCTTTTAGACAAGCTGTTCCCGACATGTGCGACCGGCAGGGACAATGATCACCATCGGACGGTCAGTCTGTTGGCCAGGGTCCCCACCAGTCCCATGCTGCGGGACTCCAGCAGTCCCCCACCGGTCACGGTTGCCGAGGTA